>JZLH01S0082490.1:0-15409 GCA_001188425.1 Eucidaris tribuloides | reverse complement strand
TAGTAGTAGTAGAAAAGAGAAGGAGGAAGATAAGAGGAGGAGGAGTTTAAGAGGAGGGAAGGAGAAGGGGAAGAAGTAGATGAGGACAAGGGAGAGAGGGAGAGGAGGAAAGGAGGAGGAGGCTGATTGGGAAGAGGGGAGGAGAGGATGGGAAGAGAGCTAGGGAAGAGAAAAGGGGAGGAGGAAGAGGTGGGGAGGAGGAGGGAAGGAGGATGGGAAGAGGAAGAGGGAGGAGGAGGGAAGGAGGAGGAGAAGAGGAGGAGGAAGGGAGGAGGAGGAAGGAAGGACAGAGGAGTTGGAGAAGGGGAAGGAGAGGAGAGGATGGGAGGAGGAGGAGTGAGGAGAGAAGATGGAGGAGAGGAGGAAGGAAAGATGAGTGGCGGAGAGAGAGGGGAGGAGAGGAGGAGGAGGAGGGTAGGAGGAGAGGAGGAGGGGAGGAGGAGAGGATCGCGGAGGAGAAAAGGAGGAGGGGCGGAGGAAGGTAGGAGGAGTATGGAAGGATAGAGGATGAGTTAAAGGAGAAGAAGCGGAGAGGATGGGAGGAGGAGAACCGGGGAGGAGAGGAGGAAGAGAAGGAGGAGGAGAGCAGCATGAGGGAGGAGGAGATGGGGAGGAGGACCACAGAAGGACAGGACATTTTGTAAGGGGAGGAAAAGGGAAGGAGGAGGGGAGGGAAGGGGGAGGAGAAGGAGGGTGGTCGAGGAGGAGGGAAGGACCGATGGTGATGGTATAGTGGTGGTGATGGCGGGAAAGAGGGAAGGAGGTAATTCAAGGAGGGAAGGAGGAGGGGGAATGAGGAGAAGGAGGGTGAGGAGGAGGGAAGGACCGATGGTAATGGTAGTGGTGGTGATGGCGGGAAGGAGGAGGAGAAGGAGGGAGAGGAGGAGGGAAGGATCGATGGTGATGATAGTGGTGGTGATGGAGGGAAGGAGAGAAGGAGGAGGGGGAAGGAGGAGGAGGAGGGTGAGGAGGATGGAAGGACCGATGGTGATGATAGTGGTGGTGATGGCGGGAAGGAGGGAAGAGGGAAGGAGGGAAGGAGGAGGGAAGGGAAGGAGAAGGAGAAGGAGGGTGAGGAGGAGGGAAGGACCGATGGTGATGGTAGTGGTGGTGATGGCGGTGTTGATGGTGGTCGCGGTTGTGGTGATGATGGTGTTGTTGTTGTTGTTGTTGTTGTTGTTGTTGTTGTTGTTGTTGGTGGTGGTGGTGGTGGTGGTGGTGGTGGGGATGATGATGGTGGTGGTGGGGATGATGATGGTGGTGGTGGTGGTGGTGGTGGTGGTGGTAGCCGTGACGGTGATGCACAATAAAGTCGGAGCTGAAATTAATGCGGGACAACATCGTGAAGATCACACCGCTATTAATTTTTGTTGTTGTGATTTTAATACCTAATGTTGTTATATCACCACTTTATGGAATATTTGCGCACTCGTTCGGGTCAAACTCCCAGTTGTAATTTTAACATCCAAGCGGTGGTGATGAGAAGGTGATGGTGATATATAATTAAATGTGATGAATTACTTGATTTGCATAACGTGCCGTTTATGTGTAAATGGAGGAAATGGAGGTAAAGAAAAAGTTCTCCGTGTTTGGTATCATAAACGCATTAGATCTCATGGCTCATGAGATTGTGTCGGGACTATACAGAATTGACAAACGTGCCTCCAAACTCGTCGTTTTCGAATTGAAATCCTACTTTCTAAATGCAAAGACGGTGGCTCTGCTTCATTGAGAGGCAGGGGCGCAAATCCATTTTCAAATGTGGGGGAGGGGACATCACATATACCTGGGAATATTGCTTATTTGGGGTGGGGTCCAGGGGCCCGCCTTAGGGCCCCTGGTAGGGTCCCGGGGTAAAGCCCCTGAAGCTTATGAGTTTTAGCGGTTTAAGGAGCCTATTTTGACACTCTGATAACACAATTTTTTCGTAAAATGGACAGTCAATAATAGTTATAAAACTGCTTTATTTTCCAAATTAGTGGCACTTGCACTATGAATTGGTAGCAGGTCATGTTAAAACATAATGATAACTTGTCGGGGAACAAGAGGTAAAGCCCCCTGAAGCTCATGACTCTAGCCAGGGGCGTCACCAGACCAATTGGAATAGGGATGGTGGGCCGTGGGCAGAAAATTTTGAAAATACGCACAGAAAAGACGTGATTCTATGCATGGTGAATACATATTTTAAACGTATACTTTATAAAGATTATTAGGGATTGTAGACAGGTTTTGTAAAAAGATATACAGGAAGTATATGAAAACTGTAAATTAAGTAGTCATTCTTGCGAGGGAGGGTGTGGGAGGGGGATACCCCCTCCACGGCAGGAACTTTTTGAAAATACGCATAGAAACGACGGATTCTAGGCATAGTAAATACATTTTTCACTGGTATATTTCAGCAAGATTAGGGATTGGGTAGTCATACTTGCAAGGGGGCGAATCAACCGAGCGGGGAAGTGTGTGGAAGGGGGATATCCTCTCCCAGGTAGGAACTTTTAGAAAAAAGGGTTTCTAGACATGGTAAATACATATTTTAAAGGTTTATATTTTATCAAGATTGTTAGGGATTGTAGTCAGGTTTTCGAAAAGATGTACAGACAATTTGTGAAAAACTGTAATTGTGTTCTTGCGAGGGGACAAATCAACCGAGAGGGGAAGGTGTGGGAGGGGGATACCCCCTCCCACGCGGGAACATCTGAAATACGCATCGAAAAGACGGGTTTCTAGGCATGGTAAATTACATATTTTAAGGTATATTTTATTAAGATTATAAGGATTGTACTCAGCGTTTTAAAAAAGATGCTACAGGAGCAGGCCTTGCGAAAAATGTACGCATGGGTCGTCGGAGGGAGCGAAGCGACCAGCGGGCGCGTGGGGGGGCGGGACCATGTTGAAAAAACGCATAAAATACGTGTTTCTGAGCATGGTAAATACAAATTTTTAAATTTGTATATCTGCGACCATGAGGGGGGGGGGTATTTTTCAAACTCGGGGGGGGGGGGCAGACGGGCAGACATGAAGGATCGACTAAGCGAAGAAACACAGGGGTCGGTAGGTCTGGTATTTTTTTTCATTGTTATTCATTTGTTTTAATTATTTTTTTCTTTTTCGCTAGAATTCACATTCAGCTTCATTGGCTGGCAATTGCATTTCAATTCATGTGTCGCAAGTTCGGAGCGAGTAATATGCCTGTACACAAGTTGTAGGTCTCCCAGGCGTTGTTCTAGAGCAAAGGAATATTGAAGGAGTTCTTCCGAAAATATGCGACGGTGCAGGGACTTTTTGAAGAAAAACCAAACAAAACAATGTTTTTCTAAGCATGTTGAAAATACGGGTTATATACTTAGGCAATATTTTTTTTGGCCCTTGACACATTCATGCATTCTGTCTTTATTGTCATTAAATCGTAGTGTGCGTAATTAGACAATTACGATAGCTTTGGGGTGGGTCTGGGAGGGGGTTTCCCCTGCCTTGGTTAGAAAAAAATGCATATTCACATTAACAAATCTATATTTTTAGCTCAGTTTAGTGACAAATTAATCCACAAATTTCATCCACTTTCAATTCATTATTCTGGTTAATTATCGACAAATTATAGCTTTGGGAAGGATCTGCATGGGGAGCGTTTCATGAAAAGTTTTGTAGGTGATTTTCACCGACAACTATTATAAGCTACTAAAATCCTTGCATCTGATTGGCTGAAAACTCTTCATGAAACGCTCCATGGTTTCCTCCTTTAAAATTTACATTTTTGGCTGGGGTTTTCTTCTCCCGGGTTGAGAATAGAAATGCATTTTCACCTTTAAAATTTACGTTTTGGGCTCCCTTTAGAGACAAATTTAATCCAAATATTTCGTAATTTTGGCCAATTTGACAATGTTTGGGGGGGGGGGGGTCTGGGAGCGGGATTTCCCATCCGGGTAAGAAAAAATGCATTTTTACCTTCAGAAATATTTCAAAAGTATGCTATATATTTTAGCAAGATTATTATCCTATCATTAGACGTGTTTGTTCAGGGGGCGCATTTTCATTTGTCAGAATATCTGATGAATGCCCGATCATTTTTATATTTAGACTTATGCTAATGGGGAATAACCAATTATTCTTACGTGGGGAGGGCGCGAGAGGGACCACCCTCTGTGCAGATAGTATTCGTGAAGTGGCTTAGTGAAAAATTATGAGCATATGTTTTATTAACAGGCTCCGTTGACCCTTATCGATAAAATGAAGATATTGAAGGAAAATGATTTAGGTCTATAAAGCACGACGATTGATATAATGGACAAGTTGTCTCATTTGACGCATAAGTCATGCGCGCGACATGCTTGTTAATGAACATTGTGTTTTCCCTAAACTTAGTGCTGACCCTTAAATTTTAACGAAAGATAATGTTTGAAACCACGATTTCAAACACTACAAAAAATGCATAAAACTATTGGTATTAGTTCTGCACATTCTCCTGCAATATTCCGATCATATCAGCGTATACATCGAATTTATTCGAAATATGATATTATTTATAGTCTTATCGTATTGATATAAAATAGTCATGCGCACTGCAGACTTAACGCCAAAATATAGTCTGTATGAAACAAAAGGAGTGTTGTAGAGTGTAGACATGACATAATTATGACTTGATGCACTATAATATCCTTGAAATGTGAATTAGTCTATTGTTAATTTATCTTTGATGTTTTTAACATTTCAAAATAATTCAATTCAATTCAAGAAACCTTGTGCAGTTCTTCGGAAAAAATCAAAAGCGATTACTAATAGTGGCTGTAAAACAAGTTTCACAATTTAGATAAGCATTCTGAAAGGAAAGTTCCTAAAAAAAAATGCACATTCCGCATCAGTAACTGTAATGTTCAAGACGAGAGATGGAGCTCTATCTATTCGTTCGTCGGACGCGGGCGCCTGCACTATTTTTAGTTCAGCTACCGGTGCATGCAGCAGTGGCCCTGATTTGACACGACGTTGTAGTTTGTACGCGTGTGTGTACGTGTACCGTATAAAAGCAGCAGCATAATGCATTCAGTGTCGTCTAAAAATAATGTTTAGGCGAGTTGAAAACCAAGTTCGGGAAACAGTCTGAAGGTGTTCGAGTTGCACATATATTGCGTAAGTTGCTGTATTTTCGTGAAAAATAATTATTAAAGTTATCTAAATTATAACGTTTAGTTTTGTTGATTTTCTCTTGTGTCGTCGGTGTGTTCTTTTCTGTGTAGTCTACGTGCATATGTTTCAGAGCATGCAGTGTCCAGCAGGCAGCACTTTTGCCATGACAATTGACATGGATTTGTACAAAATCTGATCAGACTTAAACAGCATTAATTTTATTGACCCTGCTGCAGACACTATCATTCCTCAGTCAAGTTCAAATTACTAGACTAGTCTCACGTCCAGCCGACCAGTGTTCTGCCAGGATTTTTTTGCCCGTTGTCGGAAATCGTCGCCAAATTTCGAACACCAAAATCTTACCCGCTGTGCGCTTTTCTTTCGTGCGTGACGTCACATTAGCCAATAATTGCCGACTCGTTAAATCACGCCGGTTTTGCAGGCCGGCCGCCAGCCGGCGAGCCCCACGCTACCCGGACCCGCGTGCGTACTTGTCTGTGCCTGTGGGCAGTTGCCTGGTAATAACGCGCCGTATCTTTAGACCGAATGGCTTACATCTGTATGCGCGTCCGTTGGTCGTATTTCAGTACTTCTCAGACGATCTGACAGGTAGTTTTACAATGTGATCTGCACCGCTATACCGTCCCTACAGATGCCGAATGATTGTCCGTTTTCTGTACACGAGGACTCTTCTAGTCAGACTCCACGGAACCGCGTGGAGTCCCGAACAGGACGGAAAATATCCGATTTTACACCATTACTGACCACTTACGAGAGTAAAAATCACTCTACTACCCACCCTCGGATCATGCAATCCTCGATTCCATCCTTATTTCCGTCGTAAAAAATGGTGAAAACGCCGAAGAATTATCACCAAGAATGTGTTCTTCAGTCTCGTAAGCGGATTTTTCGCTGCATGCCCAAGCTACTACGTATAGCTCTAAAAGCCTATTAGCTTTGGGACTTTGGGGCATCAGCGAAAAAGTCGGCTTACAGACTCAGGATAAACACATTTCTTGGTGATATTTTTCGCCGCGAGGGCTTTCACCATTTTTACGACAGAAATAAGGATGGAAATGAGGATTGGCATGGACGAGTAGGGTAGTAGGAGTGATTTTTTACTCTTCGCTAAAGTGTCAGGTCATGGTGTAAAATCGCGATAATTTTCCGTACTTTCGCGGCGTCCCGATTCCCGGGAGTCTGAGCCAGAAAGTCCTGATGTACAAGAAAACGGCGACAACATTCGCGAGCGGCCTCTGTAGGCACGGTATACTGGTAAGATACATGTAAACTATATACGCTGACAGCAAATCGTCCATGCGAGAAGATACCCGATGGAAATCGAAAACGTAGCCACGACGCCATACAGAGGTCGAAGTCCTATCGGTCTACGGCCCGTATTAAGCAATTTTTTGCGCTTTAAATAAAACTCACCCTGAATCTGCTGTGAAATCTTATGAATTGTATATTAAATGAAACTGCTCCCTCGAACTAACCACAATATGCCCGAGAACTGACCATGACCGCAAACCGGATCGTATCTTATAGGGCCTACACCAGTGCCGGGCGGTTTTTTTAACCCCAGCCGCGCAGCGCACACGGGTCCCGTGTTTTTCGGATGTGGAGTTGCCTGCCGGCGCCGCGCCGATCGTGTAGCTGCGATCCGGCCGGCACGACCGGCGTACACTGCCTGCGGGCTGGCAGGCCAATGGCACATAATAAGTGTCTGAGTTTTTCATACATTCATTTAAATAATGTGACGAAGTTTGGTGTGAACTATTCATTTAAAACCACTGTCATTTCCAAAATATGTAATCGTTAATGCAGCTAGGGCTCTTGATCGCACGGCAGAATTCATCGGGGTACAGGATCCCGTTGTTGATTTTGATACATTATTGATCCGTTGATGTGACTCGTGTCTAACCTTCAGATATGAAGCACATGTATGCATGGCGATATATTCAGCCACTCATCCTGACATGTAGTTTGTTAATGGCGGTGTTTGTTGTTGATTGTCCTGATGTTTGTTTACTTGTTTGCTATGATCATTTTGATTAGGAAATATCGGAGGTATGTGGAGCTTTCAATTTTGTAATTAGAAATATATAGATTGACACTAAATGTTAAAAGAAGTTGACAATTTATGTCTTGCGTGGTGCCGACTTTTGACGGAATATTGGCATTGCCCTTTGCATCATACTCATCCTCGATATTTGTTCTAGTGTCTGTTCTCGTGTTGTCCCGGAATGTTTATTTGCTTCTCTGCCTCTATCATTTAGTCAAGTTCTTCGAACAGGCGTCGTTATTTTCTCTAGCCACCAATAAAAAATGAAATGAATACATACAAAATCTTCACTTGGAATATGATTTGTCAACACCCAAACACTATCACCAACCTATACATAATAATCATGTTTTAGCTTTTTTTAATATATTCATCCTATCATCATCATGTACGTATTTCAGTTTGCTTTACTGAATTTATCCTCCCCAATCATCATGCACGCTACTTACTTAGTTTGGTGTTTGAATTTATATCCCAAATCAACATCATGTACAAAATTTGTGTGTTTGTATGTTTGTTTATTTTGTACGTAGTTTGCTGGATTGCCCGCGCCGCTTGCTATAGTGCGATTTCAAAGCCTGAATAGTGCCAACTCCCCAGAAGAACAGGTCAATCATACCTCACTTGTACCGGTGCTACCCGCCCTGAAGGTTGTCGCTCGGATAGTTCCCTTTCTGCATTCTCATGGCATTTTAAAAAGAAAAGTATGTCAACTTTTCCTTGGAAATAGAAAGATAATTGCAAAGTTTTTCTCTTCATTTGATCAGCAAATGTTGCTCTGCTTTCCAAATCAGATTCACTGACTTACCACCTGCTCCAAAATTTGACATTACGCCAGAAAATTAGTGGCTGTCTTTCATTCAATCAGTAGGCGGCGCATGCGCACGCTCGTAAACAGGAATGTCCCGGCGAAACCTTAGCGGAATCTGAAAAAAAAAAAAAACATGGACAAAACCTGCTTACTTTTCTTTACAGGAATGTCCAGGTTTTTTACGGACATTTTTTCTTCCAAAATGCCCCCTGCGGCCTAGCCTGAGGCGTACCCTCTGCGGCCTCATTGAAAGCTTGCCTAAAATAATATCTACGCTAAAATTTCCACCCCAGCTTCACCGATTTAACATTTCAATTATCACCGTCTAGCTTTTTGTACATAACTGCCACACGGGGGGGGAAAATTCACTGAGAGTTATTTCACGATTACAAACCGATACCAACGATATCGATCGATGGCATTGACTTTGTACAATGTTTACAATTGCCCCACATTACAAAATTCTGCCACGTGGTGGAAAGGCAAATTTAAATGTCAATCAGCTGATCAAGACGGACACAAATCCCACAGACGAATTACCTGCCTATACATTCGAGGTGAGTATAATGGCCTCTGTTTCTGTATCAAAAAATCAGTAATGGGCCAATGTTGTTCTGCGACATTTTGGTATGTTGAAACTATGAAAATTGAATCATTTTCTTTGAAGTTTGGTGGTCTGTTAAAGCACTTCTATGCGAAAGATAGGCCTGTCCAGACGCCCGGTGCTGTACGCACGACGTCAGCGTCGCCTTATGCGCTAATGGGAACAGATAACGTGTGCCGATTGTCAAGATTGCGCCAACCGCAATCCTTTGCAGCGACGCGACGTAACACACGGTCGTTGCCGTTGTTGTTGTGCAAAAAAATTGCTGACATTAATCCGTGGCGGTCATTTGTTGTAAGAATCTATTTTAATACATGTAATAGTAATAGAATCGATTTTCTTTTTTTTTTTTTTTTTTTTGCTCTTTCCATTTTCTAACAGACTTTGCTGATGGATTGACCTACCACAGCTTGTGTGTGATCGTAAGTTCTCTACTTGTAATGAAATGTGATAACGATGCCTAATAATAGTAATTGTTTCTGTTCTACAATACAAGGCTACTGAAATTAGTGCGTGTTATCTATTAAATATCACTATCAACTGATCACATGATCAAGATTATTTTTGTACATAATGCTTTTAATTATTTGATGCGGCATTTGCTTTCATTTTAGAAACAAATGGTTTATGTATTTATTCTGATCTGTTTTCACATAATTTAATGCTTATACTTTGCCCTGCTATCGGATCATATATTAATCCAAGAGTCACATTACTACTATACTAGCCGTAGATTAATGTGATTTTTTTTTATCGTGCGTTTTACCGCTTTTTATTTCAGTTGTTAAACTTACGGACAGACAGGAATCTTATCAAAATTTCTTCCCTGATTCTGATGGCATTAACAAACTTGACCTTTTTTTTTGTTTACGCCGTCAGTTTATAGAGACATATTACATCCTACACAGTACTCTGTCTCTTGTCAATTCTCAATTGTCATTACTCTCCATTTCCCCTTGCCAAATTATATTTTTTTTCCTTTTCATCACAGCTTTTTGTTTGCAGGCATTGTGCCCTTCCAGCCTGTAGCAAGAGACTTTTCAATTTGTGGGAACACTATAAATTATAAAAAATTTATATAGAGCTGAGGATGATCATCAGATTTTGCACACGGAGAGATATATTTTGAAAGGCTAATAAAAAAAAACTGAAAATAAAGCACACAATACACATTACTTACCATGACAATAAAGGGCATCATTACACTTACCAACAACAAGCAAGGACACACAAACAAACAACATCAAGTAAAAACAATAATTTAGTTTATATTAAACATAAATTAAGATAAAACTAGAAAAATAATGAATACATGCCATAATTTATAAAATGTCATGTTTGGTGAGAATGCAAATAATAGTCTGAGGGTGTTTTACACCCAACAAATATGCTTGCCAGACAGCAGAAAACCAGTGAAACGAGAAACGGCATGAAGTCAGTGCAAGAGCAGAAAGCTTCACATGCTGGCCAAATGCATCAACAGAATGCCAGAAGTATGTTACTTGAAGAGAACTGGAAAGAAGTCGACGGCTAAAGAACACAGTTTGATGACAGTAATGCTGGAATGGACTTGGCTATAAAGGTGTTAAAAAATCAGCTGGATTATAACTGAATGATTGTTGGAGTGCTACGCCGCCAACCCACAACCCCTCCTATAGAGACGCCAGCTAGATGCTCATGAATATCCAAAATGATGAATGACTCTGTCATTTACAATCATTTCTACTATTCATGTGAAGAAGGTGAAAGAAGGTGTCATGAAATGTACTTACTGTTAAACTTCTTGTTCAAATTTGAAGATTTTTACAAAGTTTTCCCTATTTATTGCATTTTGCCATTCAACATCCACCTTATAACCTTCCAATTCCGTTAATCTGGCAGTGTTGGGTCGGGGTCCAACAAGCTGCGAGTCCAAGGTATGCTAGTCAAATAAAACTCTTAGCCAACGCGAAAATTGGACGTCGAGTCCAGTATTCGAACTAAATTATTGCCAGTTATGCCTTTTACAATAACAAGACGAGCCCGTCAAAAATGCATTAAACATTTTGAAGAAAACAACTTGAATAGCAAAATTGGTTCAGTTGGCAGCTTACAAATGAAAAATACTTTGTGTAAATCTATGAATATGCATGTAAAAATGTATGACCTGCATGCAAATTATGAAATAAATGCTATTTTTGATGAAGTCCAGGAACAAACATTTTCACTCTAATTCGCGTAATGATAACAAAAATGAATCTCTAATTTCAGGTTTATGAATCCTTTAATCAAATTTTACATTGCATATCAAAAGATATATCAGTTAAGGAAAATGATAGGATACAGGAAAAGCATTAAGCATTTATTTTTTTTTTTATTGATGTTGCTAAATTTAGAAATACAAAGTTATTGAACTATCGAGAGGGGTTATTCCCACGCTGGTTCTTCTGGGACTTGATGTCAAGTCTTGTTTGTACCTGAACCATGATCACCGCGAATGGTTTTCTTTTCAGTTCATAAAGCTCATGTCCTCAAAGATGCCTCATTGGAATCTCCTTAAAGTTGCTTGACATTTTGCTAAAGACTCATGATTTTGACGGCTCAGATTGATCGCTACATTCCAATCATGGTAAACATTTACAATGACCAGAATGTGAAAGTACTATGTCGGTTCTGGCCATCAAACAATGAGGTTCCTCTACAAATATCCAGATCCCAAGACTTCATCGCCGGACATCTCATTTGCGGACTACATCTGGCTCGGTCTGGTTGCCATGAAGAGTAGATGGAGACTCCTCTATTGAGATGATACACAGCTGTCATCCATCAACTCTGCCCTCCAGTCAAGAACAGGTTGTATGCTTGTTTTAATTTTTGATGGATGGCTTGACCGATGACTTGTTTATCCCTTGGTAAAAGTCAATTGAAAATGACAATAACATCATTACATCAATCGTAAGGCAAGTTCTAACATTCAGATATTAAAAAAAATCACAGGCTTAAAAATTCAAATGTTTTTAAATTGAAATAAAATAAAATTAAGACATGTTTAGCTTGATAAAAATAGTCCCAAATTATTACATTATACAAAAAGAATCTTAGTACATTTAACATCGTATTCCAAAAAGTCTGTGAATGCAGGGCTAAAATGGAAAGCACTCAAAATATTCTATGAGAAATAACTGCACAAAAAGAAGGCCTGCCCCATCAATACGGTCGTGCAACTATATTTACCTTATCTTGATATGAAATTGTCACAGGTTGGTTGCAGTTTAATTGCATTACTGGCTGCATCAAATTCGTTCAATTCTTGTACAATAACAATGCACAAAAACGGTGTTTATTGAAAATTGAAAATAACTTACGCAGATGCAACATGGTGGGACTGTTGCCAAGCCATAAGCAACACAAACCAAGTCAAGTCTGCATCGTATATTCCTAGAATTGACACTGACAAATTAGCTATAGTAACACGGGTTAGCATCTACTTACATTAACACATTGTCTAAATATTGTTGACGAAATTATTGCGCCTCGATGTTACATAATTTCGCTGAAAAAATGGTAACTGCGCATCATTAAGTATTACATGGTGCTGACTAAGTCTAAAGTCTAATCCCCGACACAGTCCGTGCTACTTGTATAATTTGTCCGCGGAATTATGCCAGACAACTTCAGCCATCGGCATCGCGATGTCCCTGAGATTCCTGGAATTCTCTTGCCGGTAATCTCGGAAATGTCCATACAGAATCGGGACTCTCTTAAAAAAAATCCCGCTCTCATGCCGACGATATTGCGCTGCTCCCCGTATATCAGGACATGTCGCTATACCACACCACTGAACGTCTGATACACTATCGTAGACAGGTAGAGTTCAGTGATACTGATACTATCTGGCCACATATGTTTTACACGCGTGCGCCCATATTGCGCCGTAATGTCTAAACCAGATGTACGCGGCGGTACTGCACACTTATCGCTGACTTAAATTTGTGATCATTTCAGGCTCACCTATTCTGTACATTCCTGATCACACAATATCGGGCTACACATGTGGTACGAATTGCACTCCGAACACTTGAGATTCAATATTTGCGAAACTACTTTATCTTATATCTTGCAAATCGCAACCTTTTTTTTTATTTTTTAATTTTTATTACTTTTTTTTTTGAGTATTGGGCGCCGCGTGTCGCCGGATATTTGCACGATGTCGCATCAAGAGCTCCGGTGGAATATTGCACGTGACGGCGCGCGACGCGTCGTTTCTCTACACTGACGAGAACACTGCGTCCACGTCACTGACAAACAATAGGCATAAAAGTTTGATGACTAAAGACTGCTTGAGTGAGTGGTAAAAAAACAAAACACAAAAAACAGCAACAAAAATTTTCAATTGCTACGTAGATTCAGGGCTGCCAACCTTTGAAAGAGTTTGCGAGTTTGAGACTTTGCGAGGGAGGCCGAAGCCGACCAAGTCCAGAGGGCGGGCAAGCGACAACGTCCGATAGGCGCGCGAAGCGCCCGAGCGGCGGGATGTGTGGAAGGGGCGTGTCCCCCTTTCCACGGTATGGACGCTTTTACAATTTTGCTCAATTGAAATGGTGCAATCTGGCTGCATACTTTAACCCTTATTCCACAACATATATAAGGCTGCGATCAAATAGCGTTAATGATTTCATAAAGTACACTGACCTTTGAAAATGTACAAACTTCCACATTCTGTAGTGCATTATTCAAAATCAATTGTTTTTATTAGTCTTAGCAGTGCAACCTCAACCTAGTGATTGATCGTGTAACAAAATGGACAAATCCTCACTCAACAGAACATGCATACTAAAAATAATAAATAGATATATAATATATAAAAATTAATGAATACATATATATAATATATAAATAAGTACTAAAAATAAATAAATACTGCCACAATTTCATTCTTTAAAAATAATATACCTCTCGTCCAGTACATCATGATGATAATTGCACTTCAGGATGACCTTTCTCTCTGCTTGTAGCTCAAACTTTGAAGCAAGGCTTGGACCGCTTTAAAGCGGATATCCCGAGCCCGCCAACTCTGAGCGGGCAGGCCTGCCGGCTGTGGGGCCGGGCCGGCGGGTGCCGATGGTACAGCGTTGACATGCCAGGCATCGACAGTCGGACAACTCCTTTAGTCGTCGTCTCGCCCACAAAACCCCACCGTGACGACCGTCAATTCGTTATCTTGTCTTGCCCGGCAAACCGAAAACAATTTGCATTGAGGTTTAGCTTAACTTGCGCATGTGTTGCTAAAAATGTTGCAAACTTTCGGAGGGAGGGATATTAAATATCCGAGTAATAGACATTTTTTAATTTTTTTATCATTTTTCGGGGTTCAGCCGTCAATGAGAATCCTTTTGATTCAGCGTGAGAGCGTTAGAGAATTGAGTGAATTGCGTCGAGAATTCACGCAGATTTGACGGTCGAGAGGCGCAGTCCTGAGACTCTAATATTGAAACGCGTCTGTCTAAAAATCGTGAGGCTGCATGCACGGACATATATTGTGCATTATGTAACTTGTCTCGGTATTTCATTCTTGTTATTGTATTTCTCCACTTTCCATGCTTCTTCTTAATTTCTTTTCTCGTCGTGGTCGTATGGTGGGCCCCCTTTGGCAGTTACTTTGCCACCAAAATTAAGCAATCATTTAATGTCACTTTTTGCATCTTGCACCAATATTAACTCAAACAGTACTTATTTAGAAAACAACAAAAGTAGTACATTTTCAGGAAAGCTGCATACTTCAGCAGAATCTCACCTCAGCAGGGTCAAGTTACTATACAGTATTACAGGCGTACGGAAGCAAGTTAAGGTGTAGTAAAAAGTAATAATCTGTACAAATAACAGCTATCACAGAATTTTGGACCCGCTTAGGGCTTAAGATTTTATATTACAACCAAAGAAATGCGCTGTAGTTTTTGGCTGGGCCCAACTCGATTCTGAGCAACAACTACTGTGTTGCACGTTGCTAAGTCAAGGGTCTCAACCACAATATATGTGTATTGCGTAGGTGGAACAGCAGATGGATCGACACTTCTTCATAGGCTTTAATGAACAATGGGTCATGGTTTCGAATACTTTTATAGAACATCGAATTTCTCAGAGTGGTTTATTAACAGGCTTTCCAGTTTTTAAAAAAAATAGCTGAGGATAGCGTATCATGAGGTTCTCGCCCAATATACCACTGGCTCAATAATACGCTTGATTAAAATTGGTGTCTAAAGAGCCATTGGTATACAATAACATAAATTACACTAATTAAAAGTCCAAACCTAGAAATAAATTACAGTATCACACAAAACCCATCTAGACACATCATCCGCTTTTACAAACTTAATTAGTAGTTAGGATTTATTTTGCAAATTGTTAATAAAAAATAGGAAATTTCATTGAGTGGATCCATCTCCCCCTGAGCTTCCGCCACAATTGTTATACCACTAAAGTGTATTTAGAAATTCAACCCATGTAGCCTGTCTGAAGTGAAGATACATGTGTGTCCAGAATCATGTTACCATTTGCCGAATGAATAATTAATATACTTGTGTCTCTGTTCATACACGGGATTTCCTGTTACTGCTGCATATTTTATGAGTCGACAGCCACAACTGCTTCTTGTGTCGTAAGGCGCGTTTATTGCTGTTTCAATTCAACACTGTCATAATGTCAGAGCAGCAAATTCGTTGGATCACAAAGTTTTTTTTTAATTGCTAAATGGCATACAGTGTTGTAGCATCACACTACTGTTAGAGGGACGTTAGTCCAGCGTCAAACTCCCTTGTGGCGAGTCCCTCGGAGG
>JZLH01S0082476.1:0-16259 GCA_001188425.1 Eucidaris tribuloides | reverse complement strand
TTCAATTCCATGCATACTTTTTCAAACGAAGGTTGTTCTTGGCAACCTGAAAGCTTGGCCGAAGCTTGTCCGACATATCCACAGGTAATATACGTAAACTGGATTCCAGCCATGGAGGTTTATTTAAAAGGAGCAAGTTAATGGAATAGCTCTAGGTTCCGGGGAAAGAAATATCCATTAAAATTACGAAAACGGCCTTTTATTTAAAAAAAAAGTAAGTTTTTATCATTACAAAGAATAATCTACTTTGTTTCGCCACATATTAATGCGACATCCACAGGGTTAAAGAGTAACGCACTTACCTGTATGACGTTGTTGCCACAGTATGTGTCTGATTCGTCTTCTTGGGTCGAACAATGAGGAATTCTATCGCAGACTTCTACCAGCTGGATACACTGACCGTTACCACAGCGGAACCCCCGCGACCCGTCATATCGCTGGCAGCCAGCTGTGGTGACAATGGGAACGTCGATCAGACTTGGTCGGATGGAAAGGTGTATGGATGGATTGATGGATGGATGGATAAATGATTGAATGAATGAATGAATGAATGGATGGATGGATGTTTAGATTTATTAATGAATGAATGAATGAATGATTGGATGGATGGATGGATTGATAAACGAATGAATGATTGGATGTCTGAATGAATGCATAAATGAATGAATGGATGGATGGATGGATTGATGGATGGGTAAATGAATGAGTAGATGGACGATGAATGAATGTATGTATATATGAATGAATGAACGGATGGATAAATGAATGAATGAATGGATGGATGAAAAGTTTAATGAATGAATGAATGAGTGGATGGATGGATTAATGAACGAATGAATGGATGGATGGACGGATGGATTAATGAATGAATGAATGGTTTAATGAATGAATGAATGAGTGGATGGATGGATTAATGGATGGAAGAATGAATGGATGGATGGATGGATGGATGGGTGGGTGGATGGATTAATGAATGAATGAATAAATAAATGAATGAATGAATGAATGGTTGAATGAATGAATGAATGGTTGAATGAACGAATGAATGAATGAATGAATGAGTGGATGGATGGATTAATGGATGAATGAATGAGTGGATGGATTAATGGATGGAAGAATGAATGGATGGATGAATGCATGGATGGGTGGATGGAATGATTAATGAATGGATGAATGAATGAATAAGTGAACGGATGGATGGATGAATGAATGAATAAGTGAATGCATGGATAAATAGGTGAATGGGTGGTTTAATATTTTTAATGGATAAATGACTTAAGGGCAGTGACATGATTTGGAAAAGTAAAACATGACTCAAAAACCAAATGGGTGGAATATAGGCCTACCATTAGAGTCAACATGTCCAAGATGGAATGATTTGTCTTGAATTATTTTACTTAGAAACAAACTTTCATTTATCAGTATTCAATGAAGGTATGACCCTGGTAAAAATGAATCCCACAGGAAGCTACACACGATGTTTGACTGTCACAAAATTTTCTGACAATTATTTTACGACAAACAATAAATGTTTGGTTGTGAAATAGTATGCTAAATTGAGGGCAACTTCTGTGTCAATTTTTAGAGTTCTGAATAACTAAATTGATGACTGACTGAATAGTTAATAGGGTGAAATTATGTGCACCAACGTTATTCGAAAAAAAAAATCTTTAAGATGAACACTCTTGCGTATCAATTGTGCTTTATTATTGTAGCTTATGCAATAAAAATGGCACTGGGGATGAAGAATAGCTGTATTTGAATGAATACCGAATATAAATTACATTTGCGTCAAATTCACAAGAAAAATATAATCAAATGTAAATTGAGATGCATTAATAGATCTATCATTATATCATATTCGATATAACCACCACTGGGAGAATAATTTCAAATTCCATGAATATTAATACCAAAACAACTACACTGTAAAAAAATTGTGTGTTAAATCTAACACTCTTGGTATTGTTCAAGATGTGGTGTTGAATTTAAACACCTTGGGTGTTGTTTTAACATCAATATCATTATTCCTTTACCCGCATATTACTGTCAGCATCAAGAGTGCTAAATTTCAACCCCACATCTAGGGATAACACCATGAGTGGTAAATTTAACACCCCAGGTTTTGCTGTGTATTTCTTTCTTACGGATCCTTTCTGTAATTGATGGATCTGCCTGTCGCTTGCCGTCATCTTTATATACGTTCTGAAAAACAAAGAACAGCAAAAAAAAAAATCATTCTGTCATATCACAGTAACTGTTGTTGTTGTTCCTGTTACTTTGTTTGTGGCTTTGCATAACGAGCAACCTAATTTGGACAATTGGGCCATTATCCACAAAAGAGTAATCTTGAAAGTAACTATTTGTTTTTTCCTTGGATGCGATTCTGGAAAAAAACAGTTTCTCAAGATCCCTTCAGAGCCAATAGTTTTCTCCCATTTTCCTCATTGTCAGTAAATATTTGCGCATGATTACCACTGCTCTATCGTGTCTATCGAGATGAAAATGCGCCCTCTCGCGGATGGGTAAAACCCCCCACACATTGACATTATTTCATCTGTTGATGACCACGCACTATGGATTTTCATAACAAGCTTACCATTCATCGCAAAAGGTCAGACCCAGGAATGTATTTCAACTGACCGAGATCGTCTCGATTCCAAGAAATAACGGTATGAGTAATTTATCTTGTTTCTGACGTTAGGTAGATCATTTTCCAAAAACAAGAAAGTTACGCAATGCGTAATATTTACATGTATGTTTCACCTGCATCTCACGATTTTGGACAGAACACATTTTAGAATTATGCCATTTCAGGCTCTTTTGTCATGTTTCATTGATTTAAAAACAATATTCTGTGTGCAAATTTTAAATCTCTATAAAGCCCTATCAGAAAAAACAAACAAAATCAAAATCCGGCACTGATTTAGAATAAATTTGCATAAATTAGCATAATTTGTGTATCTTGAAATTTTGTGTAAAAATTTGAAAGCACCCACCAAGCTTCACACATGGGGACAACTCTATTTTCTAAAATTTCTGTCCTGTGTCCTGAACAAAATTTTGTTCCGTTTTGGCGGGACAGAATCATTCAATTCACACAGTGCAAACTTTGTCCGTTTTTTCCAGTGTTGGGTGTATGTGGTCCATATAGGACCACATACATAGTAGGTGTGCCAAGCCCTATCAGATAAAACAAGAGCAAAATCCACCATGAAACACAATAGCATTTTGGGTTGATTTTGAATAAATCTGCATAAATTAGCATAAATAATAATTGTCAAAATTCCTTGTAAAGTTCGGACGCCCTGGGGCCGGTTGCACGAAACCGTCGCATCTCCAGTGCTATATTTGTCACCGATGTCTGGAGATATGACGGACAACTATTTGCGTTTCACGAAACCATGACACCTCCAACTCCAGGCGGAATCGATAGTAAACTAGTCTTTGTCATAAACGGTATGATAACTTGCGACATTTTGTAACATACTATTCCCGCGTCAGTTGAAATTACGGACAAATATTTCATTGAAATTATTAGGAACGGATTTTTGTCAACATAAACCATCACATAATTACAAGAAATACAAGCATAATAACTCTTAAGCATCAATTTTATCGTCAACTAGATAGCGCATGATCAATAAAGTGAATGACCCTGCAATGATACCGTAACTGCATTAATTAAAGGCAAGGTTCACCCTGACATAAACTTGGTTTTAATAAAAGCAGAACAATGAGAGAAACATATTAATGAAAGTTT
This sequence comes from Eucidaris tribuloides, assembly GCA_001188425.1. Lineage (NCBI taxonomy): Eukaryota > Metazoa > Echinodermata > Echinoidea > Cidaroida > Cidaridae > Eucidaris > Eucidaris tribuloides. The sequence goes on along the minus strand of JZLH01S0082476.1, from coordinate 12,496 downwards.
GGCGAAAATCCACCAAGGAATAACAGAGTTATGAAGTTTCAAAGTTTTAAATTTGTGACGTCACATGCAGCCCAGCCCCCCATATGTCGTGTGATATAAATCCATAAAAGTGCCGTTTTCTCAGAAATTTGAAATGATTTTACCTGTGCATTCAATATTGTTATCAGAAACATTATTTCTACATGCAACTATGAAAAACCGCATTCAATTATCATGAACTAGATAAAAATTGAAATTTATGGAATTTATATTATGTGACATATGGGGAGCTGCTCGCATGTGAACGTCACAAATTTGAAACTTTGAAACTTCGTAACTCTTTTATTCTTTGGTGGATTTTCGCCAAACTTTCATTAATATGTTTCTCTCATTATTCTGCTTTCATTAAAACCAACTTGATGTCAGGGTGAACCTTGCCTTTAATATTTGGTCCTTTTATGTTCATATTTATTTTGTGTGTTCTTTTGTTCTTTCATATCAATTCTATCTTTATGTAGTTGAGTATTGAAATGTTTATTTATGTTGTATAAAACAAAATGTTTATTATTTAATGACAGACGCTTATAACAATGATTTCTAACCCACTCTAATAACAATTATGTCATACAGATTTAAGATTCTTATCACTGATATCTTAAGACATTTAGGATAAATGTCAAATTAAAATATGATTACAACATTTAATGGCATGATTTCAAGGGTTTTATTATTGTAAAATTGCTAATTTTGTCGGTTGTATTTGACAATTTGTGGATTCTTGAAATGGCATGTGCCTAGTGTAACTGTAGGTGGCGTCTGATTTATGACGCCTCTGGAGCTGTCATAACTTTTGTCACTGGACTTGTCCATGAAGTTACGATGTCAGGGTTTCGTGAAACGCATTATGACTTAACCCTGGAGTTGTCCACGAAGTTAGGATGTCAGGCTTTCGTGCAACCGGCCCCTAGTCTAGTTTTATCAGTTTGTAACTCTGAGCAATCAGAATCAGAAGCCGCCTAAAAATAGAGAAGTGGATGTTAGTGTTCTAAAAAGGGTTGACCTAATTTTACATCTCTTTTATTCATGAAAGCATGAGAGCATATTACTCATAACTGAACCGAAGAAGCAACTTTAGTGTAATCATTGAAGTTAAAATTATCCCATTATGCATTCAGAAATGTTATTTTTGGCACAATATGAGAATTTCATACATATTCTAGCTATAACTGTCATGATTGTATTCAGAGGCGTCGATCCGGGGGGGGGGCAGGGGGTGGCGATCGCCCCAGCAATGAAAATATGGGGGGGGGGGGGCAAACATATCGATTTGCCCCCCTCCAAATAATTTTGACAACTTGGAAATTTAATTATATGCAATGCAAATATATGTTTTAAAGACACTATATAACAGTGTGGAAGCCTTATTTAAAAAATTGTCAAACCTTGCTTTCTGACATATCTGGTAGTGTTTGGATCATCCCCGTATATCGTGGGTAACAAATATGTTACCACCGTAAAACTGTGTCCAGTACGGGAAGTAGGGGAATTACTGTCCAAGCTGTTGTTTTCTTTAAAATTCTTTACCTCATAATTACGTATTACTTACACTGCTTATTATCACCTTGTTCACTTACAATTGTGAACAAACTTTCTTGCTCCTTCTTTTTCGGCGTATTTGTTGTCGCTTCCTTTCTTACCCCAGTAACCATCTACACACGCTTCCGCCATCGTCAAAACAATCCTGCAGACAAGTAGTCTTTACCCGGTAGTACTATCCATTTGTAGGACCAATACAGCCACTCTTAATGCATGGGGAAATTAGTCTAAAAACACTTCACATCCCAGACTTATTTGAGTCTGAAACAAAGACTACACGATTGATATACACAGATTCATAGTGTCAAAAACTTTTATTTTATTGTATTTTTCATCTAATAAAAGAACTTAATTATATTAAAAAAATTATATGCGATGTAAATTAATATTTTTACCAAAATATATGTTTAGGCAATGATTTTTATTCATAAAATTTGTGATTTCGAAAGAAATAGAAGTCAAACGATGAAAAGCCCTGCGTGGGGCGTTTCATTCGTGATCCCCAGTCAATATTGTTGGCTACGCGTGTGTGTACCAATGCACATCAGATGATGGGCGCAGCATCGGACGGTAAAAGATTTCAACACCTTCACCAGACAACGAGGGACGCCGTGGGGAAAACCCCGAATCGGGTTTGGAGATAGGGTAAGTAATTTCTTTCATATTTTATGTTCTTACTATACCTAGATGATAGTTATTTTAAGTTTTTATGTCCAAAAACAGGGGCAAATGTAGAGAGAAATAAGGGTCGCATTTTTCTTTCGTTGGCTGTGAATGAGTGTCTGCCTTGCGGGGTTGGATGAACAAATAACACCTAGAACACAAGAATTTGGACAGGCTTATGCGCTGTCCACTGAGTACAATATGTGCATGATTCAATTGCACAATTAATTTACCTATCGGGCGATAGGAAATCTGCCCAACACAGCAGATCTATGGGAAAGCTGGAATGGCTCTCAATGAGATTTTTACTTTTTTAAAGCTTTTACTGATCGTTTTAAACTGCAATTTTTTCAGGGCTTCATTTCTAGACCATGTCAGAGACACTGGTAGCATGGGGAATCATGCAGCTCAGATATTTTAAACTGGAAACACTGTTATACAGTGCCTTTAAAAAAGCATTGGAAGGCACTATAAAACCATTAAATATGGCATAAAAATACTATTGAACAACCAAAATTGTCATTTTTTTCGGCGCGCTTTGCTAGCAAAATTCTGTATTACAATTTGGCGGGCTAAGCCCACCGAAAATTTTTGGACTTTTTTTTTCAGTTTTGCCCCCCCCCCCATCCAAAACATGGATCGACGCCCCTGATTGCATTGCATCTTCCTAGCATTTAGTCTCAATTCGAAGCCAATTCGGCTAATATGTTGTATAAATATGGATACGTTTATCATTTTCGTGGTGAATATTCCACCATGCACGCCGTGAACACTACACCGTACCATTGAACTGTTAAGTCATACGCTCTTTTTCTGGAAGTTTGCTTGTAAGACATGATAAACAAAATCTCATTCGTATTGCTAAAGGGATACATTTGTCTAGATGGCTCATAACGAAACTATCACCAATAATATCAACAGCGATATTCTCAATTTTCATACATTGATGTGGGCAAAATTTATACGGTAAGTATAGACATTTGAAATAAACTAACAAACGTATTTATTGACAAGCATGATTTGAATTAGAACATCCATTGCTGACTGGCAATTAATGACTTACTGTGATTTCGGCTAAGTCGAGGTCTCGTTTATAGCTTGCTGGACTCGAAAGGCACACGAAGAAACCAAATATAACAACGAGAGGAGTGGCCGTGCTGCCAACGCCCATACTGAAATGACACTGATACTTGCTGGGATACAACTTCACTGTAATACCGAAGACAACGCTTGAAGTAATCTGTGAATAGCGAGCCTCTAGAGACGAAGGCACCACCCCGCGGGATGCTTGGAATATCACAGTATGTTACGTCATCCCATGCACATGTGATCATGTGGTATTATTTTCGCCAGGCAGAGACACACCAAGATGCTATATGCTTGACCTTTAAACGACAGGCACACCAGCTAACCTACGGTTCATTACTTGCTAGTTTTGATCCGGGGTTTTGATCATGAATAATCGTGTTGGAATGCTTTTGTTACTGATATGTTAGTTAGGCCTATATACACACAACAAAAAAAGTAACTACCCCATTTTTAAAACAACCATAACTTTATATCAAAATGGTTTTAGCAAAATAATTTGGCAGGAGTATACTTACACTTATTGACTAATATCTGTGTGAAAATGTGGTTGATTCGTCAAGCCATGCATGAGTGAGCATGCGTTAAACGCAAAAATGTAACTTTTCAAAAGTCACAGCAGTCATCTCTTATGGCCAAAATAATGGTAAATAATGACAGTTTTTGCTTTGTTCATAAAGTGTAATCACATGGTTAAAACCTCTTAATGTTCATGTATTGTTCGTACAACATGTACGTACACATGTATGAACGATGTTCATCACATATCCCATGAATTTTCGTGATAGGCCTCACTGAAACATGGTTAAAGTAAACTCCCTAATTGTTATAACATTCCAAATTACACATTTCTCCATGCAGATAGAAAAATAGGGAAAGGCGGGGTGTTGCCTGTTATATCAGCACTGCTTTCTCTGTAGAGTTAGAAGTGACATCACGTTGCAGGAAAGTGCCGAATCTTTATTCATTGAAATTGAAAACAATAAGATTAAAAATGATATCATAGGTATTGTTTATCGTCCCCAGACTCTCACGTCGATGATTTTATTGTAAATGTTGATAATATCTTAGTAAACTTAATGATGAAAATAAGCGAATAATTATAATGGGTGATTTTAACATCGATGTTTTGGTAAATGAGACAAAATCTCGCTTATTTCAAAATGTACTCCTTGCAAATGCCTTCAAACTTCTCATTAATAAACCCACTCGGATTACATCACAAACTTCCACCTTGATTGATAATTTTATATTTAATAGTAAAACGACAGGTGAAAAAACTGGCATTATCTATTGTGATGTGTCTGATCATTTACCTATTTTTGCGATCTTACCTTCTTCGTATACAACACCTGTGTCCAGGATTAATAACATTTTGTCTGTCAGAGGCTTCAGTCCTCACAATATTATCAAATTACATTCCGATCTAAATTCTGAACCTTGGGATGATGTTTTCACCAATGAAAACGTTGAAAACGCGTATTCACAATTCATGAATAAATTCAGATATTATCTTAATAAGAATGTTCCTTGTATAAATAAACGATTGAAGAAAAGAAAAATTAAACAACCATGGGTTACAAAGGGAATTCTAAAGTCAATATAGACGACAAATAAATTGTACAAATGTAGTCTCTGTAACCCCACACTTGAGAATATACAAAAGTACAAAACGTATCGTAATTTATTAACAACACTTATAAGAAATTCCAAAAAAGATTATTATCATCAAAAAATTGAAAATGTCAAACATGACATGTGTGCAACTTGGCGAACCATTACAGACATACTTGGTAACTCGACATCTAGCACCGCGTCTGTAAAATATAAATTAGATAATCTTTGTTATGATAATCCCACTGATATAGTTAATGCATTCAATGAATATTTTGCCAATATCGGGCCTCTTCAAGCATCCAAACTCCAATCAACAGATGTTGCATTACATTCGTTTCTTTCACAACCTTGTGACAAGACATTCTTCCTTAATCCAACTGACACAAATGAGGTATTGGAAATAGTAAATTCGCTAAAATCTAGTAAAGCCTTAAGACATGATGAGGTTAGTAATAGTTTATTGAAACAAATTATTATGAATATTGTAACACCACTAACCTTTTTACTTAATCTTTCTCTGACTACGGGATGCTTCCCAGAATGTTTTAAATTGGCGAAAGTTATTCCTATTCATAAAAAGGACGATCTTACTTGCATAAACAATTATAGACCAATATCGCTACTGTCAAGTTTTTTCCAAAATATTAGAGTGAATTGTTTATGATAGACTTTATAATTTTTTAAGCACGAATTTTCTTTTGTCACCTTGTCAATTCGGTTTTAGGAAATCTTATTTTACTGACTTGGCCTTAATTGACATGTGTGATAAAATTTCACGTTCCTTGGCAGATAAACATCACGTACTTGGTGTCTTCATGGACCAAGTAAAGCTTTTGATACCCTAGATCATAAGATTTTATTATATGAATTGAAACATTACGGACTCAGGGGTATATGTTATAAATGGTTTGAAAGTTATCTTTCAAATCGTACGCAGTTTGTAAGTCATCTTTCTACTACTTCTGCTACTTTACCCACTTCATGTGGTGTCCCACAGGGATCTATATTAGGTCCTCTGTTGTTTTTAATTTATGTCAACGACATTTGTTCAGTCTCAAATGTACTTCAATTCATACTTTATGCCGACGACACTAATGTTTTTTATTCTGACCAAAATTTTGAAAGACTCTTTGCAGTAATGAATGGAGAGTTGCCGAAACTATCCACCTGGTTTCGAAGTAATAAATTGTCTTTAAACTTAATCAAAACAAATTACATTCATAATTTCAATTCAAAAATCCGCAAGCTCCGAAGATTGACAATTACCCTGATTTGATAATAGACAATGTCTCACTGGAACCAAAAGAAAATACAAAATTTCTTGGTGCCACAATCGATCATTATTTAAATTAGAATTCGCATATTGAGAATATTATTATTTCAGTATCACGCGGAATTGGTGTTTTATATAAGTTAAGATCATTCCTTCCACTGAGAACTCTCGTTATTGTTTACAATTCTATATCGCACATTTCTTCATGCAATTTAGTATGGGCATGCCAGAAATCCAAACTGAATAAAATTTATACTCTTCAAAAGAAAGCTGTCCGAATATGTACAAATTCGAATTATCTTGCTCACTCAGATCCCTTATTCTTTCAAACGTCGATATTGCCGGTATCTGTACTACACGATTATCAAATTGCACTCTTCATGTATCGATTTCAAACTAACGACCTCCCATCCTCTTTTAATTCAATGTTTTGCCTAAATTCTTCCATTCATAATTATCCTACACGGACTTCCTTAAATATTCATCTTACTAATCGAAAACATCTTTAGCCCATCGGTCAATTAGACACACTGGCCAGATATGTGGAATTCCCTTCCACCTGATGTTATCTCTAGCTCGTCTAAATTACTTTCAAACTCCGCCATGAAAAAATGCTCCTCATGAAATATTCAGACGAATTATATAAGTCTTTTCTCATTGCTCCGATTATAATAACAAAATGCGCACTATTTAAGCCTTATAGAATTTTTTAGTGGCGTCCATCATTCGATTATTGTTGGCATATTTGCCTGGTCGAGCCGATCGCGAGTCTTTCAGAAAACCTGGTAGTACTTGAATATTAAAGTAATTTGTGTTTCTTGTTTATCCTTTGTGAGCGCAGGAGTGCAACAATTTAAAGCATCAAAAGCACATACCCTTTCTACAATCATGCATATATCAAATGTTAATCTGCAGTGTATGTATTGTGTAACTGGGATTACTATCTACAAGCTCAATTGTCTCATATATTTCAAAATATATCCTATACATCGTGTTCTGTGTGTATTGTTTATCTAAAATCATTAATTACATACTGTGTGTAAATCATATCCTGCTGTTTAATAAATATGTTTGACTGGGGACCTATCTTTCGGGATGGTCCGGTGTATACATTGCATGGCAACTTGTTTGATTTTGTTTTGTTTAAAAATAGTGTATGCATAACGGAATCCGAATTTTTGACGTCAGGAGCGTCACCTCAAGCTTTGCTTATGGCGTTTCCCTTTTCCATATTAAATTGAAACAGATAATTCCCTGAAATGACGTATACATGTACATTTTAATTCCTTATGATATCAAAAATCATAATAATGTAATCGCTAATATGTAACAATCTGGAATTTGCTTTGTATGTATATTTGAAATTTTGTTATGTATATATATGGAATAAATAAATACTCAAACTCAAAAATAAATCGGCAGTTGAACTAACCCCTTCAAAAATTTTCTTTATTTCGCGGCGCTGAAAATCGACCTGTATTGCCGGACACCGTGTTATGTCTATGGCAAAACACAAAAGTCGCACGAGAAGAAAATACACGGAAAACAAATAGCAGAATGACATTCTCAAAACAAGCTTGACAGCCATTCACTTTGCACGGGCATTAGGAAAATTGGATTATTTCAGGAAAAAGGGATGTATTTGCCATAGATGTGTAAATTTTCCAAGTTTTTTGTGTTCTTACGATGCGTCAAACATTTCTTGATCACCCCACTCGACTCGCACATTCGATACGCGTAATCCCGCGCGTAGAACGCGCGTCCGGTAATACAATAGTGTCCGGTAATACCATGCGTGGGCATACATCGACAAAACACAATTTTGTAACAAAACGCAACGTGCCAATTATTTACAAGATAGAGAAATGCAGACACCACCATCTTGAGCATAAAACTGGATGGTGAAGGTGGCCTCCAAGAGATGAACAGAATACAGAAGACAAGCAAGAGAAAGACGGTGAATGTATGTGAGTGTATAATGTCTGTCTGTATGTGTGTGTGTATGTGTGTATGTGTGTATGTGTGTATATGTGTATGTGTGTATGTGTGTATATGTGTATGTGTGTATGTGTGTATGTGTGTATGTCTGTCTGTGTGTATGTGTGTATGTGTGTGTGTCTGTCTGTGTATGTGTGTGTATGTGTGTGTATGTGTATATGTGTGCATGTGTGTATGCGCGTATGTGTGTATGTGTGTATGTGTGTATGTGTGTATGTATGTGTGTGTGTATGTATGTTTGTATGTATGTATGTGTGTGTGTGTGTATGTATGTATGTATGTATGTGTGTGTGTGTGTGTGTGTGTGTGTGTGTGTGTGTGTGTACGTGTGTATGTATATACGTATGTATGTGTGTACGGTAGTGTGTGTATGTTGTTCGGTACCCCCCCCGACCCCCACCACACACACACACAAATCCCTGGGTACGCGCCTGGAACAATCTCACGTGGTCGTCATCATTCATCAGCCTCCACTCAGTGATACAATTTCTCTGTATTATTTGCTCGCACTGTGCTCATCCGCGTTGACTGGCTGTACTCAATCGATCGAAACGGCAGCGCCACCGTGCTGCAATATTTTCACGACTAATTAACTTCTAGTGCACTCGGGCAGACATTACCCCGCACGCCACAGCTCCGCGATGGTATTTCGGGCGGCCAGTTTTTATAAACTGGGGTATTAAATTTAACACCACGGGTGTTGCACTCTATGAATGCCGGAAAAGTGTTGAATTTTCAACACCCTTGGTGTTAAAGCCAATGCTTTTGGTGTTTGAAATAATTCGTTTGGTGTTAAACTAACACCCGTGGTGTTAAAATTTTACACCACGTCTGGAATCTACATTGTGCAACACCAGGGGTGTGGGGCTGTCTTTGTCTTGTGACGACGCGTCGTCGCGACGTTGCAACGTCGCGACGTTGTGACCACGCGTAGCTGCCCGGAGTTCACCAAGTTATTATATCAATTAAAAATAAATCTTGGTCGTCGGTCTATGGTAGTTAGGAACGGTAGTTAATAATAGTTTAAAAAAGAACTTTGCACCTGGCATGTGATGGAATAATCTGCTTATTTTAGCCTTTCATATATATTACAGCCAAAGTTTAGTTTGGGTTTTTTTTATTTGAAAGCTTTATGCCCAAAGATCATATCACACCAAAAACAGATTCTGAATATCTTTCGGGGTTTTTTTAAGGGTTAATAAGGTGTTAAGTTTATCCGAGTTATACCTCATCAGAAAGAAGAAAAAAACATGCAATTATCATGAACCAATAAAAAGTGGCAACTTATTGAATTAATATTACATGACATATATGGGGAGATGCTCGAATGTGACGCACATTTAAACTTTGGAATTTCATAACTCCGCTATTCTTTAAGCTTTCATTCATACGGTATGTTTCTCTTATTATTCTACTTTTATTAAAACCAACTTGATGTAAGAGTGGACCTTGCCTAAAAATTAATCCGACATTACATACACGAGGCAACATACGTGATAGCGGATTTAAGCAAATAATACGGCAGCCAATCGAAAACTAAATGGCCAGTAAGAATGTAACTGGGGCATACATTCGTCCACCTCGCTATAGATGGATTAAAACACTTCTCTCGCACAATCATGTACAGACAATGCTGCCACTCAAACTGTTAATTTCCCCTACGGCGCATGCGTATATTCCCCTACGGACACCACTTTTCCCCTACGCTTCTATAACCCAATTTCCCCCTACGAACCTATGTTTTCCCCTACAGAAATCCACTTCACTCATACGAGGGTACGTTTTCCCCTACAAAATAACCTAAGTAAATGCAATAGATTGATCTCGATTTCTTTCGTCGGAGATGGAAATAAACGGACGAATATAAGCCTATACGGAAATTCTCTTAGGGGATTTAAAGATATTTCTGAAAATTGTCAAAACCCCCTACATCCCCTACAAATCATCAAAACCCTCTACTTTTCCCCTAAGGAAAGTCATTTCCCCGTAGGTATCCTATTTATAAAACTGCTTCATATATTCTTGTTTTCATTGATTTGGTTAAAAGTATGTCACAATGATTAAAATATAAACACATACCGCGCGACCGTCTGTGAGTTAAAGTACTATTTAGGATCCGTAAATAGTACTTCAAAGCCGTAAATAGTACTTAAAAGTCGTAAATAAGTACTTAAAAGCCGTAAATAGTACTTAAGAAGCCGTAGAATAGTACTTAAAAGCCGTAATCAGTACTTTTCTCGCAATCTTGATTTGCCCTCCCACGATTTCTTCGATTCTGTCGGCAGGTTAGCCAATCAGAGGTTAGCTCATGCTGGCTTATGCCAGCAACGAATATTCACGCCACACAAACCCACTAAAAAATGCAGGAAATGTTGAGTATTTATTTATGAATTAAAGCAACTGGGTGCCATAATGTAAACACTATCGGAAAGGTATGTAATTCCCTGTTTGATATTATGCATTTTACTCTTAATCATGTCTAGTTTTTTCACAATAAACTTTTATATATTTTGTCGTGCCGCTCCCTGCGGTGGCAGCCCAGGAGGCTACAGCTACTGACTACGCATTGGTCACGATTGGCACAGTGTAGCGAATGCTGAGAGCGAATGTCAAATATCTGCTCATTCAATTTAAACACTGGTGCCCATAATGTAACACATATTTGGACAAGGGTATGTTAAATTCCCTGTTGATATTATGCATTTTACTGCATTAAAATCATGCCTAGTTTTTTTCACAATAAACTTTTATATATTTTGTCGCTTGCCGCTTCAGGCCCTGCGCGGTCAGTGGCCAGGACTGAGCTACAGCTTATTACTACACATGTACACGATTTGCACATAGCGATATGCGGGAGCGAATGTCACACATATTCTGGCCTCATTTTGTGTCGCGATTTCATCATTTCGGCATGATGTTAGTTGGGAATAATTGAAATTAAATGTTTTGCTACAAATCTGACCGAGTGGATTCACGGGTTAGCAAACCAATTAGCCGACCGCTATTATATATTCCAGCTAACTTTCTGGAACTCTTGTTCATATAGGGTAATAACACGCTGCTTGCTCAGTTATATTTGTGTGGCTAATTGGATACAGCGGCGCATTGTTTTATCGCGCGTTTTTTTTTTACTTTTTTTAATTATTAATTGTCAATGGGGGTACAAGCACTATTTCTGCTACGGTACAGCAACGTTTAGTCGTTACGTGTATTTAATTGTGAATAGTGATCTATAAGTAAGTTTAGATCTACTTTAGTTAACGCCGAGTTAACGTTAACTGTTAATTTGCGTAGGGTCTACATTTATTGAATCTTTTATCCATCAATAAACAATGAATATATGAATGTAAGTTTATAAAGCAAATATGTAGCGTCCTTAATTCGAGGGCTCTAGTTTAAAACTATCGGTCCCTCGGTTGATTGCAATTCACTCGGGCCTATGAGTTTTAACTAGAACCTCTATGGCCGTCATATTTGTATACAACCTTACGCGTTGGCTTATATGTGAGGGGTTTCCCTTACCGAGTGTACAGTTTGTGTTACAGATTCCCAGTACATAATGTCATAAAGTACACGTGATACAGTTAAAACATGAATCTCGTTTCAAACATTAAAATAAATCATAAAGCCGCGACAAATATTGTTCTCTAATTAGTCACAAAATTCAAACAAAACTGCGTCCGTGCTTCAATGCAGTAACTTGAAAAAAAGAAAAGAAGTGTTTGAACGTCCTCAATGTTTTTGCGCCATATGAGTTAAACGCCCAGTGACATTTTCAATATGGTTTTAGATTGCTGCACGTCGGCACCGAAGGGCGATAACACATTTGTATGAACGTTAACGGTGACCCTGTGAGGAACGCCAGAGACATGGGCCACGTAAGATTTAGCGTCCGCTGATGTTGGGGGTGGTTTGACTGTTCCCAACCTTTCATTACCTAACTAAATATATAATACTTTATCTATGTCTACATAATATCGATATGTATTTATATATTGATGTGTTTCTTCTTTATATACTAAAATATATAAATATATTTTATATGCTGTATATGTGTAAATATTTATACCTATAATAAATAAATACATAACTAAAACACAATATACACCATTTTACTTCATGGAATTCGCATAAAGTTATGAAACAGCATCACTAATTGAAGCACGCAGATAATTGTAACTGCCTTTTCTTTCTCCTCCTCCTCCTCTCTCTCTCTCTCTCTCTCTCTCTCTCTCTCTCTCTCTCTCTCTCTCTCTCTCTCTCTCTCTCTCTCTCTCTCTCTCT
>JZLH01S0082465.1:0-11771 GCA_001188425.1 Eucidaris tribuloides | reverse complement strand
ATTCACTAATCTTCATTGTGGGTTTTGAATTGCTAATTTTGTGTCATTGGGGAAAATTACTTTATTCCTAAAACTTTGCCACATCCCTGATGACAGAAATGTGGGGCTTATCTTCAATTTTTAATGAATACACTCTTTTCTTTAAGGTGTATTCATGAATAATTTGAAGATAAGTTTGCTGTTATCGAAGGGATGTGGCAAAAGTTTTAGGGATAAAGTAATTTTCCCTAACTTACCATCGCGCTTTATTGATGTCAATGAATGATGCAATTTCTCCCATTGCTCCTTGTAGTTGCCATCCTTCGTTGAGCTCTTGTACCAGTCGCCCAGAGCCGCGGAGAAAGAATCCTCCTTTTCAGGTTGGAGACATAAGCATTCAAGTTTCATGTCAACTTGTTTTCGCATCTCAGGAGTAAGATGTCTGGCTATCCGTTGGAAGTCATCTTCAGTGAGGAGGTAAACTGTACATAAATGTAAACTGCAGTGAAGTTGCCAAGAAATATACTTAGGCAGTCTTTCTGACAAAGCGGGAGATATTCCCACCCGTTTCCGAATTACTTCATTCAGTTTAGCTTAAATTGAAAAGTTGAAAACAAAAATCTTCCTTACCTATACGGAGCTACGGGAAGCTTTATGAAGGGCTGAGTTAGCCCTTCAATAACAAATGGAAAATTTATTCGAGCCCAGTCGAACAACGTTCAGACTGACAAGTCAATTCGAGCCCAGTCGAACAACGTTCAGACTGACAAGTCACTTCAGCATTCTCAAGGATAACGCCAGGCGAATCTGAAACAATGAAATCTAAAGATGATATGAGAGTCTTTCTGGCTATATACATTATAAAGGATCTGTGAAACACATTAACATACGGTAAGCCCCTTTATCATAACACATAAATACTACATTCAGTCAGTAAAGGACACAAGCTTCCGTATCTGTTCTAGGTTTGCCCAAGGAGTTATGAGGGACTGGAGTCCAACTAACAATAATGAATTTAAACGGCTGTTGGATTTCTAAGGAAGTACACAAGAATTTTCAGGTGCTTAAATTTTGTAGCCAATAAGATGAAACAAAAGAGCTGATGAAATTCCCACTCAAAAGTGATAAAAAAATCAAAAAAAAAAAATCTATGTTAAAAAAGGTAAATCCATTCCAGTTTGTTTTTACAAGGGGATTGTCTCAAAAGAAATGAAAATCAATAGAAAATGAAAAATCACAGATTTTTTTTTAAGTTTTAGATTTTGCATTTACATTGTGGGGTCCTATGTCTAGGTTAATTTTTTTCACTGAGAAACATTGCAATATGAAAAAAAAATAGAATGGTAAAAGAAGTGAATCTACTATCTTTTTGAAATAACGTCTTCATATACAAATCATATGGCTCCTTAATCTTACGCGGATGTAACGGGTAGAAGTCGAAGAGTTGATCTGTAGGTGTACACATTTTAAACACCATTAGTCCAGAATAGACTGAAACAATTCCGATTCAGAATCACTTCTATTGAACATTACAGTGGGAACAGAAAAAGTGGTTTAAGGCGTTTTTGCAGTGAGGTTTTGCATTTTGATATGTGTTTTGAGCACCACATAACATGGGCGGGTCTATCATGAAGATCCGCTAATGAGCTCCGTATCACACACACACAAATATAGTTTAGATAAGAAATGTAAGATCTAAATTGCGACTTACTCTTAGCTCAAAATTGTAAACATTGCCTTTGATAACATGCGTGAGAACAAATTACGCAGTGCCGAGATTTTGACGTTTCGGTTTCAGTAAATTGGTTTCTATAAAAATCAGTTTTCATAATGTACAGAATGGTGATATTCAATTATTTTAAAGTAATATAGCGCATATATTAATATCAATAATTATTTGACGAATTCATTGTAATACAATGAACAATTAATATAATATTTTACATCGTATTCTATGTAATTAATGTACTTTTGAACAGAACAATTGCAGGGATGGTCTCAATAAGTGTTTATTTCACTTCTGTGACAAACCCTTAAGATAAGTTTAAATCAAAGTGTGGAAATCATATACCAGTACCGCACGGGGTTACAAATGAAATGAACTGTACATTACGAGAGCTACGTGTAACCCTCGGAAAGACTTACTATTTTCACTTTCATGGGACGAGCTTTATATTCTAAGTTTTGTTTGACGGAATAAACCTCATCTCCAATCTAATTAAAAAAATGATGATAAAAATAGCTTTGAAAATATTGCCTTCATCAAGATTCAAACCGAGGATCATTCTGAAAAGCCATTTCCCTGTTCCCCATGGTAACGCTGGAAGAGGCCTTAGCAATGATATCTAAACATGAAATGAAAATCTCTCTGGTTTTAAGAAAGAATCAATGGCAGACTGCTTGTTAAGGAGGCCCTTAGGTCATAACTGGAATACTCATTTCGGTTTGAATCAAGTACAGGAAATTAACATTTATTTTTGTAAAGAAATAATAAGTTTAAGCCTATATTGATAAAAAAAAAATAGTTGACTAATTCCACATACACTGTAATACAATGACAAATGTATGCATTATTTGACATTGCGTTGTATTATACTTTTAATCGGAATACTTGCAGGGATCGTCACAATACGGGTTTAACTTAATGCTGTGACAGACCCTTAAGATAAGTTTAAGTGTGCTAGAGCAGAAAGGGGGCTGCTGGTGAAAAACAATGCAGGCTGTTGTTTACATTCCTTATTAAAGATATTTTATTTTTATGAGTACTTTGATTTATTTGTGGGTAAGCATGCGTCTCTGTCTCTGTCTGTCTCTCTCTCTCTCTGTTCCTGTGTGTGTGTGTGTGTGTGTGTGTTGTGTGTGTGTGTGTGTGTGTGTGTGTGTGTGTGTGTGTGTGTGTGTGTGTGTGTGTGTGTGTGTGTAGTTGTGTGTGTGTGTGTGTGTGTGTGTGTGTGTGTGTGTGTGTGTGTGTGTGTGTGTGTGTGTGTGTGTGTGTGTGTGTGTTTAGTACATGTTGTCTTATTTAAATCATTTACCTCACTGGTTACAAATAAACTGTACAATTTCACGAGACCTTCGTGTGATCCTTGGAAAGAAAACTTACTGTTTTCATTAACATTGGACGAGTTGGCAGGTGACTTTGAAGCAGATTCTGCATTAGCTTGTTCATCCTGGAAATCCATTTCCACATTCTCCATGGTATCGCTGGATGAGCCCGTAGTAATGAAATCTAAACATGAAAATCAAAATGTATCTGGTTCTAATAAAGAATCAGTGAGAGACATGTTGGTGAAAAAGGCCCTCATGTAATATGTTTCATAACACAAACATTCATCTAACAACGTACATATTAGCCTTAGTTTGATCTAAATACTCTTTTGAGGAAAAATACGAATGAAAAAATATTTTCACTCCTGATTAACATAAACTGAATATTTTCCGTGAGATTGAACTGTACATAATATAAACCGCACCAAAAAGTTTGAAAATTTTACTGACTTTGAAGAAGCAATGAGTGCATGCTTGCTACCATTGGAAAGATTATTTAATTTTCGTTAAAATTATACCCTACGTGTTATAATCATGCTATCAGAAAATGGTAGTATCTAAAAATATGAAATAAGTTGTAAAATGAGAAGCTGCAAATTATGAACACCGGTGGTCATGCAGAGTCAATATAGAAAAGTGTTTTTTTGTATGGAGTTATGTCTGTTGTTCTAGGTTGGTCAGCTAAAATACACGATTTTAACCCATTGGCTACGGGAACCGGACGTACCCTGTGTTTAGTCTACGGGACTTTCAGAATCTCGGAGGCAACGGGTTAATAGGAGCCCCTGCTACTTCATTTGTTTCGGACTTTGAGATTGATGGGGTTTGATTTCTGTTGTTTAAATGCCCGTACATGCTTATATGTTCGTTTCTGCACAAGTCTGCTTTTAAATCCATTTTAACACTGTTTAATGTATAGTGGTCAATAAGGAAGATGGAATACAACTTAAAATAAGTTTTAAAAGAGTTTAAAAAAGGGAAAATACAAGGTTCATACTGTAGGATTGGAGAAAAGACTGGTGAACGTACAAACTTCTACATAAAAATGTGTTAATTATCCTTAGTATATTGCAATAGTGATTGACGTTTTATTCAGACTCGGAGTCATAACAGCTTAACGGGTATTAAATGTAGCAGTAGAAAATTCTGGAATTATAAGGAGTTCGTGAAAATTAAATGATAAGTTATGTGTGCATATTTTACCTGCTAATTCGGCACGTTCGTTCTTCAGGAACACTTCTTGAAGTTTTTCCTTTAATTCATTGTTTCCCACCTCTTGCCTCGTCTTCCAGTCCCACAGCATCTGGAAGGTATCGAAACACGCTTCCTTTGTGTGATTTTCCTCGTTGTAATCTGAAATTTTCATTTTAGTCAAGCTTCCCACTTTACCTAACCGTTGGCAGTGCCTGATTGTGAGGCGGCGAGCAAGCTCCTTCATTTCTCCTTCTGTTATTTCTCGCTTCCGTTTATCGGTATCTGTGGCAATGGTATTAATAATTTCGTATCAGTAGAGTAATACGCATCATGTGGGTAAAGCACACAAAGACCTTAGACACCGTTCACCTACATGCGAAGACACACACACATGCAGAGGGACAGACACAGATACACACATACAAGCACAGACACACACACACACACACACACACACACACACAAGCAAACACATACATATTTACACACTCACAGATGGAAATAAGACAAAGAAAAGTAACGTGTTGTTGACCCGAAATTTATTGTTGGTTGAATTTTACGAAACGAAAGGAGGTTGGAATTACAATCGCAAGATGATCAGAAGTTTCTGATCGAATTTTATTACAATAGAAAAAAAACAATCAAACTGTGACAACTATGAACCCTTAAAAGGTTGATACACAAATATACATGACACATATGAATTTAGTCATTAAAGACCTCCTAAAAGGGTTCTAGAATTACTGTGAATTATGCACTTTTCTGGAACTGAAAATTCTACACTCGCCTAGCAACTCAGAGATCAGCGATAACCACAAGAGTCGATCACTGTATAAACTTATCTCCACACTATAATTACAGTTTTCTTTCAAAAGAGAACCTTCCTATTATTCATATTAGAGAAACACCACAATGTTGATTTTATCATACTTGGAGAAAAAAAATATACATTCCAAGGGACCAAGAACAGAAAATTTCTAGAAGGGTTTTGATTCACATTTCTACTGAGTGCATGTAATAATTGAGTGTTCCTTCAAACAGCTCTGAGAAGCTTTACCCGTAAGTTGGACTAATGGGTAACTTTAATATGCGAGATAAAATGACCCGTGTCTTACGATTCTATTGGGTATAATCTTACCCTGAAAAACGGCTTTCGAAATATTTCCAAACCCAGCTTTCTCTAGTTCCAGGGACAGCAAAATTCTTTTGTTTCCAGGTGTTGTTTTATTCCACTCCAACAACATATTTGTGGCTCTTTCAATAAGTTTTCTTCTGTGCTCCAACTGAACATCATTATCTGGTATATTCGCCGAACTGAGAGCCATTCGAAAGCGTGAAAATTTGTCCGTATCGTCAATATTCCACGCAACATCTTTTACGACGTCATCTGGTAATTCTGTACTTTCGTCATGATAAACTGCAAAGGAATGGAAACAAAACAGACATTGTCTTCTCATTAATTTACCACAGCTTTACGATATTAGTCCGCCTTCTGGATTGTTTCAGTTGTGCATGATGCCTTTCGCCTTGCTGTGGTCACGTATGAAGTACATGTTGGCCAGTATAAAGTGAATAAGTAAATATATCGCGGCGGGATAGCGCAATGCAACACATACATTGTACAGCATGTGCGGGACACGAATCAAATAAGACCTGTTATTATCTGGACTACCTCACAATGATAGAGTAGTGAGTTTCTGCAGATATTACGTGCATTTTTTCCAATACAAAAGTGAGAGTTTGCCGAGTCTGAAAAGCTTAGTCTTATTTATTTCAAGCACCTGTGTGTGTCACTTGTGGCAGAAAGAAAAAAAAGAAAAAAAATCATTACGATGATATACATCAGGAAAAAATGATCGATTAACTTCATACAGATAACTAGCATGACTGATTACCCCAAACACTTACAATGATATAAAATGTCAGTAAAATTACGGAATTATGAATATAATTATTGTGGAATATTTAAACACAATATATATTAAAGTTTTATACAGTTTTTGTGACAAGATAATAATCACTTAAAGTGATAGGCTAACATTGTGGAGCTTCAATTTAAAAAAATTGTCAAACTTTGATATCTGAGCTACATAGTAGTGTTCAAATGGACAAATAAACAGCCTAGAATACAAAAGTTTCGAAAGTTACACTGCCAATGGCAAGTTATACATGAATAAACAATAAAACTCGGGGCGAGTTTTATTAACCTAGGTGTACACACAGTAAGTCTATGGGCAAGTGAATCTGGTCAACTTATGATTTTCACTTTTTTAAAGCACTAAATAATCATTTTGAAATACAATTTTTTCAGGGCTTCATTTTTAGACCTCATCAAAGACTCTGGTAGCATGGGGAATCATGCGGCTCGATTTTTTTTAACTGTGGTGAATGTTAGCCAATACCTTTAAGTATTATTTTTTAAATACGTCAAACGCTGTAAATTTTAGGGAAAGACATGTCAAATTGGTTTTGATAACATATATCCCTTTCCTACCTTTTCATTTATTCAATGTATCTTCAGAAGCATGGAAGTACAGTATAATTTCTGAACATTGGAAGCAATGGCAAGTACGCGTAATTTACCTTTAAGTTTCTTTGCTTCCACTTTCAGACCAACGTTTTGCAGAGCTTTCAACAATGAGTTTCGTTGTGTTGATTCATCATGTTGGTGTTTCCATTTACAAAGTGCTTCATATGGATTCTCCGACGACATCTCTATTTTGCAGCAATCATTACTGTTCTGTGAAATCAGTTTCCTTATAAGCATGAATAGCTGCTCGGTGCACACTTTCTCCTCACATAGAAGAACTGAATATCTGAGCTCCTCGTAAGAAATTCGGTCTGTAAAAACATGAAATAATGTCAGTCGTTAAAGTAAATACCGTGGACATGCGTCCAGAATAGTATCGGATACACTAGATTACTTCAGCAGCAATTTAGAATTACTCTATGCAGTCTTTATAATACCGTGCAATATAATCATTCTACATTCATTTCTGTTTATTATTAAGAAGTTGTACAATCCATTTCTACATAATGGAAACAATTAAAACACAAATGGGCGAGCGAAGCGAGCCTGCAGAGCGCGGCAGCGCGAGGGACTTTTGAGATCTGCTTCGCATCCGAAAAGTAATTATTATTCATGACCACAGGAACGACCGACCTCTGTTTGAATCAACCAATGAAATTGCACGCTACACTCCCAAGTCTTGGCCTTGTCAATTATTCGGTGGGTTGAAAGAAATTCCATCAGTGTTGGTTACTACGACATATATACCACCACACACCAAATTAGTACACGTTCATTGTCTGAACAGAGTAGTTGAAGCATTTTTCTTTAAATTTCGTTGTATAAGGTCTTATTTGGCGTGGAAAAATCTGCGTTTGTGAATCATTTCGCCTAATGAAATATTGGACGCTTCCAGATCGTTTCGTGTTACAGCAACAGTCTGTACGAACATGGTCGTAGTATGATTGCATATTAAACGTAGGATCAGGTAGACAGACACGCTGATTGGTTGATTTTTGCTACCAAAATAGGGTAGCAAAATTCGGTAATTCAAAGGTCTAACATAAGCATTGGAATCAGATCTCAAAAGGCCCTCGCGCTGCGCGCTCGGTGGGCTCACTACGCTCGCCCGTAATACAGCGAGAGGGCCTTGTCAAAACGTGGTAAGTTGGTTTACGGCACCTGCATTCGATAAATTTATGTTTGTGTTTGTTTAAGGAAAGAGGGTGTCCGTCATTCAAGGGTAATCATCCTTTTTGGTATATATATGTCATGCAGGGATGTCGTCGAACCCGGCCTCGAGGCCGGATTTTGCCCGCCTTGGCCTTGGCCTCGGACCGAGTGACGTATACAAAGTCTATGGGAACAATAGTTTTCCAGCGGCCTCGTGACTCGGAATGGCCGGCCTCGACTGCATCCCTGATGTCTTGTCTGTTTACAAAGAATTAGTGATTCATTTATTTACGTGATTTTGAAAGGTTCGTTTTGGGATAGAGGGCCGTTCTGTGAAAATTTGCAATCTACATTCTCATATCATCACTCTTCCTATGTTCCACACAATATGTTTATCAATAAATTGCGCTTGATTGTGTGTGTGGTGGGGGGGGGTGGCAAAACCACCCGAGCGCAAGTATGTTCGTCATTGATGTATGTAAAAGAGTGAAAAATGCTGAAACGTGAATACCATATTACTCCCAGACCGAAAAAAACAATCTTGTCATGAGTCCTGTTCACACTGTAAACAAAATTTCGTCGTGCTCTGAGTACGACGAGATTTATTTCGCTCCTGCTGACGAATTTACTTCGTCCTGCTATTTTTTACATGCTGTAACGAATTGAACCAAATTTTCTGTAGATAGGCATGACGAATATTATTTCGTTATACGAAATAGTATTCGTCATGCAATCAAGCAGAAAATTCGTCCATGCATTCATACCACAAAATAATGCTTATCTGGACAGCCATTTTTTCATCAGCGCTCTCTTCTTTTCGTCACGCCGCTTCTCTCTAGAGCATGCGCGACTGATCTGATAACCATTAGTGACATGCGAATCATGCCATGCTGACGAATTTACTTCGTCCTGCTATATTTGCCTTCTCTCTGAGCATTGCGCGCTCGAACTGAATGCCCATAATAACATGCGAATCGTCTGCGACTGGACGATCAAGAAATCTGGGTCAAGAGTATCTGTGGAAATCCACAAAATTATGAGCTACATGTCCCTCCTAGAAGAAACAGACATGTGGAACACAGTCTTCGTGTCGTAGCCCGGGTTGTAGGTGAGTCTAAAACTTATTCCATACTATAATTTTCTTTTATTTCCTGAGTTTAGCTTCAGCTCGCGCGTTGTAGTGTGCAATGTTAATGCTATGTCGTTTGTGTTATATGCATGTAGCTAGTTGCAATTGGTCCGTAGGCAACCATTGCGGGAGCTGTGTGCGAAATTCGTTGCCCACTACTTATGCACGCTGTTATTTATTTAAAAGGTCTTGTTGGTCAGATGTACTCTTAAATCTTCATTATCAATGTGATATTATCAAAATCGAATTCGTACGTAATGGATCGGAAGGTCAGGTGGTGGTACCGACCGTGGAAATTTTTTTCGCACAAGTACATCGCTTCTCCAAGCAACGACGACATGGCAAGCTACACGTACGTATCAATATCATGAAACAACAAAATACGGCGCGCAGTATTGACATGGCCTGAGTGAAAAGGTGCATTTGAGTGTGCTAAAAGTTGTCATGTAGGCACAGTTGACATTTTAAATGTGAGTTGAATCAGACATAAACTAGGTGTACACCTGGTCTAAAATATACAGGGTGGCCCAGAAAGAATGCTACACATACGATATGCAATTCCATAAAATAATCAACTTTTGTACGTCCAACCCCCCATTTTCTCCATTCTTTTATGCTTCACTTCCACAAACTGTTCAAGCCATGATAATTTAAGAGCATTCTAACCTTTCCAGAACAAGAAATCAAAGAAATCATTTCCCGAAGGTCCCACATATAGGGGTCGATTGCCCGATAGTTAATTTCTTCAACATCATGAACAAAATGCCATTAATTGTTATTTCAGTTGCTAGAACATTCTTTTTACGACAAAATGATACCATGATGATTAATTTTGAGTGAGGTGTTTAGATTCTAGAGCCATTTCTTTCTCAACTCCAGCGAACCTGGGAACATCAAAATATTTTCACGTAACAGAATGCCACAGAACAAGCGGCAGACAAAGAACAGAGCCAGACATTCCCGAAGACAATGGTAGGTATGGCTTACATTGTTACTGCACCTGGATAGTGCATTAGCAGATCGGTACGCGAGAATATTTCGGTGTCCTTATCATCGCTAGAATTGAAAAATAACAAATTTCGGAAATAAAATTGCCTCAGAAAAATGGCACTAGAATCCAAACGCTTTAATCAAAATCAATGATCATGGTATCATTTTGTTGGAAATTTTTTTTTATTATTTTATCAGTTTTTTCACTATCCTAGGCCTAAGGTAGAACGCTCATACTCGACCGTCCTCAGAACATGTCCGCTTTGTTGTTTTTTTTATTTGTGTGCACTTGATCACTAATTAAGCGGGAAAGTGATAGTATTTTATCATTATATTTATCCTGTCAGATAGTTTGAAGTCTGTAGTTTTGACCAAAAATAAAAAATTATATATGTATTTTCAATTTTTCTCCTGATTTTGGGCTTGAATGAAAGGGGTATGGAATTGGATTAATTTGTATACGAAAAGGACATGACAAAATTTGATACAATTTGTATCTTTCATTTCAGTTCATTCTCTGTTAACCATGAATGTATTTTTTAACACAAGAATAGGGGATACTATTGCAGAAATTTGTCAATGATTTCACATAATTAGGATAATGAAAAGGTGGTCATGTTCTGGTCTCTGCATAGGCAGTCATGTTTTATGCTTGGCGGTTGTGTTCTGGGCCTCGTCGATTAATTGTTTAAAATAGTAAAATTTGTCAACCATTCGTCAGATTCCCATAAAATGGTATTAAAAAACGATCAGGACAAACCTGTGAAATCGGCCTGGCAAGGTTAATTTCAAATTAGTTTTCAATGTTTTTCGTTATCATGGCCATACGCGTACGCAGGGGGGGGGGGTGTTTGGGGTGTTCAAACACCCCCTTTTTTTGCCAAAGGCGGGTTTTAACACCCCAAACACCCCCTTTTCACCCGTAATCACCCCCTTTTTTCGTCCAAGGGGGGTGTTTGAAAATGTGAAAGAATTGATTTCTTGGGGGAACTTGGAATTTTTTTGCTCGTAACTCCCCCACCCCCCCCCCGAGCGATTTGTTTTCGGAGGTTGACGTGACCGGGAAAAATGTGGACCTTGATTTTGAAAAAAAAAGTTTGGAAATCTGAGTTGGATGAGTTATATTCTCCAGTTCCGTAGTAATAATCAATGCAAATTTAAGTATCATCGGAAAAGATAATTTCATTTTCTTTAAAAATGATACCCTATTTGTAATGATTATATCATCAAAAGAAAGGACAAGTAATCTTTAAAATGTTGTGTAAAAGTGTGAATGAAAAGGCTGCAGAAATGATCAAAGTTGGGTAAGTAACCTTTTTGTTGTTGTTGATGAGTGAGTTTTCCAATGTCTCTTGGTTGTTGTGCACTCTAATGTGGTATTTGTGTACATTGACATGGATGAAAGAAAAACCTGCACAAGTACAGGCAAACAACAACAAAAAGAAAAAAAAAAAATATGTATGGGGCATTAACAAAATGTGACATAAAAACCATTCAATTTCACCGGACCTTTCAGCAAACATTAACAACAAAAGTGATTAAAAAATGCGTGCGGCAGGAGCTTGACTTTGGCATGGATTTTCTCAGATAAGAGGGTATAACTAGAATAGACCTGGCCTGCATGCAGCCAGACCTCAACCCGCACTGAACATTTGTGGAATCAACTCGACGGGACTGTATGAAGAGAGACACAAATGCAACGACATTGGCCGGTTCTGACTGGAATGCCATCGCTACAGCAACGAAGCA
>JZLH01S0082454.1:3177-36118 GCA_001188425.1 Eucidaris tribuloides | reverse complement strand
TTATTAAGACTGTTCTAATCTTTTTGTATGCATTGTATTTCTATAAAGTATATATTGAAGTAGATATTTTATGTCATATTACAGATTCTGAAGAAGGGCAGTGCCCGAAAGCTAATAAAGAAGTGGATTTGCAGCAACGTACAATCGTGTGTAGGAGTAGTATATGTTTCTTCTCCAAGTTGTCTCTTATTCATTCAATTGACACACACCCACGTCATGTTCATCAGTGAGACCCACATGTTGACAATTATATATATATATATATATATATATATATATATATATATATATATATATATAAAGTGTAGGATGTTTTTACTATTATTTTTGAATATGTTCTTATTTTTATATGTTTATATTTGTCGTGGGGAGATGGTGTTTGTTTGGAAGGCATTTAGTTTATAAAACTGTTCCAGTACTGTGGGAAACCTTCCAAATATTCTTTTAAATGCTTCACTCAACCGGTGTAAACAAAGGTTGTTTTAAATGGGTTATCTGGTTATCCAGGTAATGGAGGATTGCTTGCAAGCAACAGAAATGTAGAACCTCAGACGTATGATGAGGATCCCATGGACAAGACAAAACTCAAACACAGTTGTTTTGTAGAGGACAGGCAGACAACGTATGTTATTGAAAGCAGCTAGGAAACAGCAGCTGGACTTTTTAGGCCACTGTATGAGGAAAGGCAATTTGGAAGGCTTGTTACTCACACGGAAGATTACAGGAAAGAGGGATCGGGGACGTCAAAGACCAACGTTTTTGCAGAGCATTGCAACATGGACTGGAATGGAAAAGATTGAGCTTCTTAGGCTGGCAATGGACAGGAAAGCCTCATGGTTGCCAAAGTCACTAGATATGGCACTTGAGGAGTAGGAGGATCTGGTTGTTATTATGTTTTTAAAAATGTTAAAAATAGTAACACAAGGCTATAAATGCCAAATGATATGCCTAAAAGTTGGGTCAAGGGGCTACATATCAAAAGAAAACATAACTAGATTGAAATCACTACTCTCAAGGATGAAAATGGGGAGGAAATCAAAGTGCATAACGAACCAGGTTAGCTAGCTTGCTGTCACCTCAAGCTACAGTATATTTTGTGCCAAAGACGAGCCCTAGTGGATAACCCCACGTAGACTATCTTTCCCCCATTAATCAAATAAAAAATAGACGTTCATCGTCATATCAAACCAATTTTCAAATTCATAGACATGTCATAGTAATTATGTACCCAAACTTAAACACTAGAATATATTTTATTAAGCGAATTTATATAATTATAAATTTTGAACTATACGAGGAACATTTGTATTATAATAATATAAAATATTATGATATCATTTAAGCATTCAATCGAATTTAATAATAATTCAAAATTTATTCAAACATGATAATTTAAATCAGTATTCTCAAAGCGTTTTGTAACATTCATACAGCCATCTCGATAATCTACATGCATAAAATACTATTATAATCTACAAAATTAAAATAACTATCATTTATAAATAATACATAATCTACATGCATAATGCATAATATATTATAATTATTTTTGTATGCTGTATGTCTCTTTATGTATCGTGATTGTTCTTGTACCCAGTGTCGTTCTTTATGTATTCTTTGTTTGTAAATGTACATGTTTACCCTGCCTCTTGTCATCTTGAATGTTGTTTTACATTCCAAAGGTGATAGTGGACCTGGGTTTCTACTATTTGTACTTCTTTTATATTTTGCAAGATGCAAGAAATAAAGATGATTTATACTTTTCAACAACTTTACAAACGGTTATAAAAATACTGTTGAAGGGTTTTAAAAGATTAACAATAAAAACTAATTTTGTCATGCACGTGAAAGTTTCTTATTGTGCACCTTTTTATGAATCTTTGATTCAGGCATTCAGGCATCTTGGAAGCCAAAAGAAATTGTTTCAGATATGTTTAAACAAGGTTAAACAGAATTAAAAATAGTGTCACACGAAAATTCCCTTCTATTTACTACGCGTCTGATTACTTATAGTACATGAATGGTAGGGATGACCGTTCAATACTTAATGGTTTCATCAATTTCTGATTACGTTTACATGAATGATAGGGATGACTGTTCAAAACTTAATGGTTTCATCAATTTAAACATCGGGAGAGCAGTACAAAAAGAACATATTAATTACCCTCGACACTTCACTCAATCATAACGGTTTATCTAATAACAGTCCAAAGTTAAGATTTCAAATCTCTGTTCATTTTCAGATCTGTCAGCGAGACAGAAGTCACCTGTGATACGACAATGTTTAACAGCAAGGAACCCAGAGTCTTGATCATGACGTTTGACACAAAAGCACGAAGAGAATCCGAGACCCAGTTTACACCCATGCCTAATCCCACAACTACTTCTATTGATGGCAGGAGGTCAATCTCGAGGTTTGTATAAGATTACCCGTTTCCTAGATTTCATGTGCCTTTGTAAATTATGGAAATCATGATGATTAAAAGTGTCACTTCTGTGTAAAGAACAAAAGTTTTATCACAAAACTAAAAGGTGTTAGTTCTCTGGACGTTGTTCACAGATTAATGGAAAACGAACGCACGGAACACTTCGAAATAACATTACCTGATGCACGAATGCATCGGGGGTCACTCCAGGCGCGGTTCTACGGGGGGTCTTTGGGGTTTGAGCCCTCCAAAAAAAACATGTTCAAGCCAACCCCCCCCCCCCCAAAAAAAAAAAAATAATAAATCGGACAAAGAATGTTTTACAATGAATATTTCAATAAATAAACTGAAGCGATCTGGCAAACACTTGGATATTGATAAAACATATAACAAAATTTGAATATATATTTACCATGCCCAGAAACACGTCTTTTTAATACATATTTTAAAAACGTTCCTACGACTTCGATGGGAGGGGGAAATCCCACACCTCCCCCCCCCCTGGTTGGTAGCTTCGCTCTCTTGACTACCCATTTACATTTTTTCACATAGGCCTACTTACTGTACATCTTCCTAAAATTATGACAACAATCCCTGCAATAATCTTCATAAAATATACCTTTAAAATATGTATTTAATATGATTAGAAACACGTCTTTGCTTTACTCGTTTTTTCAAACAATTCTTGCCTTGCGTTCCCCTTCCACATCCGTCCCTCGCAAATATGAATACCCAATTGCAGTTTTTCACTATACTTCCTGAACATCTTTTTGAAATCCTGAATCTTCATAAAATATACCTTTGAAATAGATCTTTACCATGCCCAGAATCAATTCTTTAACACTTTGAGTGCTATCGGCGAACCTGTTCGCCCAGGGTTGACTTCACTCAGGTACTATCGGCGAACCTGTTCGCCGAGAAGACAATCGGATCCATATCTTTTAATTCGAATGACAAATGTCACTGAAGTTCCTACCAATGACATTTATCGTAAAATGAATACACAATGAACCAAATAAATGAGTTAAAATGTATTGTCTTGATAGCATTTGCGATTTTACAGAAAATCGTACAATTTGGAAAGGTTATACATCACATTAGTCCGAAACAATCCAGTCCCTGGTTAACACACCTGATTTTAGCCAGCACCCAAAGTGTTAATGTGCGTATTTTAAAAAAAATTCTCCCGTATGAGGAGGTTATCCACACCCTCCCCCGGTTGGTCGCTTCCCTCCCTCGCAAGTATTACTATCCAATTACAGTTTTTCACATACTTCCTCTACATCTTTTTGAAAATCTAACTAAAATCCTCAATAATTTTCTAAAAATTTACCTTTAAAATATGTATTTACCATTGAGAGAATCACGTATTTTCTATGCTTATTTTCAAAAAATCCCTACCGTGGGACGGTGTATCCCCGTCCCACGCCCTCCTCCGCTCGATCGCTTCGCTCCCTCGCAAGTATGACTACCCAATCCCTAACCTTGATAAAATATACCATTTTAATATGTATTTACCATGCCTAGAAAACCTTTTCTATGCGTATTTTTAAACCGTTCCTAGTCCTACCCTGGGAGTGAGTATCCCACTCCCACACCCTCCCCCGCTCGGTCGTTTCGCTCCCTTGCAAGTATGACTACCCAATTACAGTTCCTCACATACTTCCTGTACATCTTTCTGAGAATCTGACTACAATCCCTAATAATTTTTAAAAGTATACCTTTAAAATATGTATTATACCATGGCTAGAATCACGTCTTTTCTATACGTTTGTTTCAAAAAGGTCCTACCGTGGCAGGAGGTATTCCCCTCCCACACCCTCCCCTCCCGGTCACTTTACTTCCTTGCAAGTATGACTACCCAATGACATTTTTTTCACATACTTCCTGTAGGCCTATATCTTTTTGAAAACCTGACAACAATCCCTATAATCTTCATAAATATATCTTTCAACCGGGCTTTTAAAATATCTATTTACCATGCCTAGAATCACGTCTTTTCTATGCGTATTTTCAAAACGTTCCTACGGTGGGAGAGGGTATTCTTCTCTCACACCCTCCCCCGCACGATCGCTTCGGTCCCTCGCAAGTAGGACTACCTAGTCCCTTATCTTGATAAAATATACAATTGAAATATATGTATTTACCATGCCTAGAAAAACGTCTTTTCTATGCGTATATTCAAAACGTTCCTACATTATATGACTGCCTAATTACGATGTTTCACATACTTCCAGTATATCTTTTTGAAAACTTGACAACAATCCCTAATAATCTTCATAAAATATGCCTTTGAAATATGTTTTTGCCGTGCCCAGAATCAGGTCTTTTCTATGCATATTTTCAAAAAGTTCCTACCGTGGGAGCGACAGAGCGGGAGGAGTGTGTGATACCCCTCCCACAAAATAAACATAACAAGGCGTATTCTCTATAGGCATGATAAATACTATTTTAAAGGTATATTTTATGAAGATTCAGGATTTCAAAAGATGTTCAGGAAGTACAGTGAAAACTGCAATTGGGTATTCATATTTGCAATGGCGGGGACGGGTGTGGGAGGCGAACCCAAAAAATTCTTGAAAATACGCGTATAGCAAAGACGTGTTTCTAATCATAGTAAATACATATTTTAAACGTATATTTAATGAAGATTATAATAGTGATTGTTGTCATAATTTCAGGAAGATGTACAGTAAGTAGGCCTATGTGAAAAAATGTAAATGGGTAGTCAAGAGAGCGAAGCTACCAAGCAGGGGGAAGGTGCCCACCGTAGGAACGTTTTGAAAATATGTATTCAAAATGTGTGTTTCTGAGCATGGTAAATACATATTTAAAAACAATTGTTGTCCAAAAAATTTTGTTGGGGCTTGAGCTAATTTTTTTTTTGGGGGGGGTGGGGGGAGTGGGGGGGGGGGGCGTCGAAGCCCCCACAGGCCCAGTAGATATTATTCTAGATGTTATTAGATCTACTCAAATTTGCACTCCTAAATGATAATGTGAAAAAAAGGCTACCCTAAGTGGCGATTGCCTGCAAATTGTGCTGAAAAAGCTATTCATTTTCCAAAAGACGTCGATGACGCCGGAGGGCTGAAAAAAGGACCCTTACCGACGTTTTTTTTTCTGGACGTGGGTGCGTAGCAGGCCATGTAGAGAGTGACACCCCCCCCCCCTTCCCGGTGGGGGGACTGCATTTCTTATGAACTCAGTATCTTTATATGGTATGACAATGGCTTATGAATGTTCGTTTATTTCTTTTTTTTTTCAATTTATCACAGTGGTGGTACGGATATTAAACTCGTTGGAAGTGGTATGAAGCAAGTACAGAATCCCAAAGTTGTTGTTTCAGCAGCGGGATCAACAAACTCAGAGGTATGTATAAAACGTGTAATAAGGCAGGATTATCGCAATATCCCAATCCTAATCTGAGGCCAATTCCCAATCTAAAACCTTAACCCTAACTCTTATCTCATTCCCTAAACTATAATCACAATTCTTATTCCTTTAATGTAGGATGTGCTACTGGACTAACTTGGCAGTAGACTAGTTGCAAGGAAAATGGGGCCACATGTTACCGGGACATGATCTCTGATTTCTGTCACCCCCCTCCCCTACCCCCCCCCCCTTCTCCTTTATCTCTATGTGGCATATCCATTGACGTTACTGATCATTGAATGCCGACCCATCCTATTCTTTGTCAATATCAGTAACATAATGTTTTCCATACTAGTCCAGGTTGCAATACTTTTGCGGGCATAATTTGAAAATGTCCCGGGTTTAAAAATCTAAGCTGCATAATCCTCTATGCTGTAAGTGTTTCTTATAAGGTCTGAAATTAAAATTCTACTTCAAAACGATCATTCGGTGCCTTTAAAAAGGGAAAATCTATGCTACTCAGTTTTGTCATGTCAAATTCCCCCTTTAGAGTGCTGTGTTAGATATTGAAACTTTTCCAGATGCATAATTCAAGTGTGATATTTACACGTACATATCTTACCATTGTTGTTGGCCTACATGGAGCCCTCTGTCTCTCCTTTCAATAATCTTCCTCACACTTAAAAGTTCAAGTTGTGTTTTCAGATCTTCTTCATAAGCGTCTGTTGCATACTTGTTCTATGAAATAATATCTCATTTGTGGTGTGACTAGTCCAAGGGATCCTCAGCATTCGCTGGAGGAACCTTATATCATTTGTTTGCCGATTATGGGACAAGATTTACCACGTAATTATTCGTGTACAAGTCTAATTGCTCTGACTGTGAACTGTGTCGATACCTTTCAGGCCTGTGCATTTTGGCTATATAATGATAGTCATATACATTGGAACTATGACATATACATATTTAAATTGAAGTTCGGGTTTTTTCACAAGATGCTCTTTATCAAATTGGTGCAAATTAACTAAGATTCCTGCGCAACATTAAAAAGAATACATAATTGCACAACTCAAAATGGTTATTCAAAACTACATACACGGTATTTTCAATTTCAATTAATTTTATATCAATTTATATAAAGAACAAGACTCTTTTGTGAATTTTCCCCATAAATGAAGAATATACAACAATATAATTTGTTTAATTAAAATGGCATAAGAAAAAATACATCAGACAATAATAATGGAAACTCTCAAAACCTGCAGATAATTTAGAAAAGCGGATCCAAGATACAGTAATGGTTCCTAAATATATACAAAATACGAACTAAAACGATAAAAATTGCATTTACAAAACGTGAGTAGTAAATGAATGGAATTACCTAGTAAATTCAATCGTTATGAAATAAAAAAAAACGAAATGATTATGAAAAATTTTATGAAAAAAAATTTATAAAAATTTTATAAAAAGTTATGAAAAAAAAACGATTTTTTTGTTTGTTCTTTATTGTGTATTCATCTACAGCCTTGCTCCGGCACTGATACAGAGTTAACTTGTGTGACCCCGAGCTACCCCGACACTTCTGAAAGACGCCGGAGACAGGTTTCCGAGATAAAGAGAGCTAACTTGACAATCGACATGGATGGTTATCTCATTGAAGGGGGAGAAATAGTTTACTACCCGGATCCTGTCTATTTTGACTTTGATGAGACGGACAGGATTATTGATGTAAAAGCCAGCACATCATTGACAATAAAGGTGATGAACACGGGTTGATATTTTGTTTATAGTTTGGTATTATTAGGTGTATATTGCGGTGTATGTGTTATGTGTGTTTGTTCTTTTGTTAGTCTGTCTGTGCCCTATGTGCATGAGTGTGCATGACTGTGTGTGTGTGTGTGTGTGTGTGTGTGTGTGTGTGTGTGTGTGTGTGTGTGTGTGTGTGTGTGTGTGTGTGGGGGTGGGTGGTGGTGTGGGTGGGTGGGTGGGGTGTGGGTGTGGGTGGGTGTGCGTGAGTGTGTGTGTGCCCTCATTCAGCTTTACTTATAATAATAATAATAATAATAATAATAATCCATATTTCATTCGAAATAGACAGACATTACAAATAGAAATCTTCCGAAAATTCCAAAAAATTAATTTTGCCCAATTGATTGTGGGCCCGGCAGCCACTGGGGTATCATATGAGTACAGGAACACTCTTGTGGGGTATTTTTTGCTTGTGGGAAGTAAATCAGGTACCCCACAAATAAATACCTCTCCCGTGGCATATAGTCGCCTAAAACATCATAAAACAAAATTCCTAAGTGTACCCTTGAAAACATGTTGTTACGTTTTGCTTATCTGAACACAACTCTGTTCACATTTGTGGAGACCAAAATAGTACATGGTTCTATGAGATGTTCCCCACAAAGTATATAATTATAGTACTGACACACAAACACTCACGTGTGTGAGATAATTACATGCAGAAAAAAATAGTGTTATTGATGTTGATGAATGCACTGCTAACCAAAAATTGGTCAATTTAGGTGGCAGCTGCCTGTGTCTCTTACAAAATGCATATCAATAGTAAAAGAATATTTCACATGGGGCTCAAGGAAAATGTCGAATCAAATATTCACTACCTAAGGAACTGATAAAAACAAAGCTAAATATGCATCTTGCACATAAATGCGAATATTGGAATGTGATCCTTTTTCACAGAAAACTCCAAACAATTTTGACTAGAAATTGTGAATCATTTCGTTTACAATTCAGAATTTCGCATACTTTGGATGCATATCTACTACCTCTTCACACATCCCCTATTTCTTAATGTTCAATAACTCATTCTTTGATACGCCACGTGAACCTGCGTTTAACAAGTGGATAACTAACACCATTCTAAGAAAACATGGTCATACTTCTTTCTATTTCGATCAGTTCTGCATCATTCTGCATCACTGAATAATTCCTTTAAATAAAGCTACTTTCTAATATCCTCTTCCCTACTAAACAATACAACATGTTAATTGTTTATAAGTGTATTATACGTTTCAAGAACATTATATACAGAAGAATATACAAATAACGCTTGGCACGGCGTGCGTTCGTGTAGGAGCAGTGCGCGCGAGGTTTCTTTAGATTGGTGCCGCCTCCGCGCACGATCCGCTAGGCGAGTGCGCAGTGCGCACCATCTAGTAAACTGCAATTACATTGTCGCACAACGGGGCAAATGAGTTATTTGCGGCAGTCTAACGTTAGATCTACAGTTCCAGTTCTAGTAAATAACAAATCAGATTTTCTTACTTACCAAGAGGTCCATGGGACTCCACATTTTGCTGCCAGCTCGACTAATCCATATAATTCCTGAACATTAAAATCCAAACAAAAGTTATAAAATTTTCAACACAAAAACGCATTTACAGATGAGTTTGAACGCATTTACAGTTGAGTGTGATTGAAAGTTAATTGTAAATGTTAACGTTGCATCCATGGAAATGGAAATGCTTATGGATGCTTTGTTGTTGATGAATTTGCGATGAACTGATGCCGATACTTGACTGCGGCTGGGAAGATGGAACAGGTACGCCGCGTAATAGCCACAGTCTCTTGACTGTAACTGGTCTCGGTTACGAAACTGGTCTCAGTGCTGCTCAAAATCAAAGACCTGGAAGTTGTTGTAGAAGTAGGTCTACCGGTTGAGCCTTCACTGTAGAGCTGTTGGGCGAGGATGTCACTCATTTCCCTTTTTCTTGTGTCGCTTGTGCGGCTATCATGTTTTAGGCTCGTTTCACCCTTGTGACCACTAACGCTCATGATGTCTCTAGACTGAAACCCGCACTGTCCAATGCATTTATAGTTCTCGCACGAATCGAGTGATTTGTGAAGACCTGGCTGCATCCAGCATTACGAGATATCAACTTGAGCTGTTTCCGATAGTGTTAATTCCAAGTGGACTGTTAAAATACCAAGAAGAAACATCAGTGTGAGCTTTTGGTTTGGTCTTTCCCAGAGCCGGCTAGCCCGGGGCATTTAGGGTTTGGTTTACTGACGTAAGTCTGAATGCCATTATCCGGGCATGACTACTGTCCGGAATCGCTTTCATCCTGCCACTGTTCGACACTTCATCCTGATCCTCTCTGTTGTTCTTTGTGAGACAGTATTTCTTTTTCATGTAAGACCAGTGGTGACGTCTGTCTCAATCGTAAAATCATCAGGTTTCATCCCACAAATGTTTTCCCTTCCACGGTTACAAAAATAGGGTAGGTCATGATGTCCAGGAAAATTTATTTTGCAACCTGTAAGGTGTTGTCATGTCCAATTCCTGAGAGTTCTGCATTAATTGCATGTCGGTTTTGCTGATTACGGGCTTATGTTGAACGTGACCCTTACCTTGCTTTTTCAAATTCACCAATATGGCCATAAACGTGGATTCGAGTGTGGAAATTTCACCTTGTCCGTAATATCCAGGCCGGACTCGTCCAAATAATGACGCTGAACACCATATTCAGAGTCTGCATAGTTTTTTTTTCTTGTAATTTGTCCCATCCTCCTTTCGGATCCCGGCATAAAATTTGCACAAAAACGCATCGAGATCAGACGGGTCGTTCAGGCTCTCCAAATTTGTCTCCGAATACAAGCAAATCCAAGTAATTTTTCTCGTACGAATTTTAAGGACTTCTTGGTGTTATTACTATCCATCTTGCCCACCAGATCAGCGAATTCCTCGTCCGTGGGGACATGAAACGACTTACTATTCGTCATTTTTGCGATTTAGGTTTAAATCTAATGTAGGCCTAGTCACAAAAACCCGATCGGAGAACAAAATGTTGTACTCTCGTGCGTCGTCGTGACGTGAGATATCACGAGCGTGCAATGTCAATCATTTTGCGCACCGTCTGCACTCCCGTGCAGTGCGCTAAAAAGTTGAATGACACGTGACGCGTTTTGACCAATTAGCATGCTTAAAATAATATAGCTATTTTATAAATCTATCTATGTCGTCATACAGGGTTCCGGTCTCAACCTGGCAAGCAGTAAAGATGATGTACGCGTACTTTTGGGATCCAATGGCCAATGTGACATTCTCAGCTTCGAAGAAGATAGGCTAACGTGTGAATTGCCTGGTGAAAAACCTAAAGCTGGAGACTACAACAGCAGCATTTCATCTGATTCGGTCGATGCACTGCCAGCGGTTGTTGTAAGTATCAACAAATTACGATTCCCCGTATCTTCCACGAAAATATGGATGGATGAATATACAAAGGGAGGTTACATTTCTGTGCGACGATTCTGAAATTTACTCACATATTAAAGTTCAAACTTACGTATTGGAAAGTAAAACATATTACTTTTTTATTAAAACCTGTGCATATTAACAGATCACTTTCTAAATCAACCTAACAGGAACTTAATTTCATCTTCAAACCACCTTCGCATTTTCTATCATGGTTTCGTGATCGTACTTGATCAGCTTGGAAAGTATTTTTTTAACTTTCACAATCTCCCTAAATTTATCATTAGATGATCACGATATAAGTTTATCTAGGAACTATAAATAATCTTAGGCATAGTTCTCTTAGATATTTTTTTTCTTAACTGTCTAGGTGCTCCATGGCAAATATTTAGAATTCAGACCCGGTTACATACGTTTCGCGGATAGCGGTGGGAGTTTATCGCAGCATATCATCATCATCATTGCGGTGGCTGTTGGTGTCGTAGTGCTGCTGGTGTTCATAATCCTGGGAGTTGTGGCGTACAGGCGAAGTCGAGGAAGTCTCGATAAGATGGTACAGAAAGTGGCTGTGATAGAGAAGCAGATACAGACGAAAGGAGAAAAAGGTAACCTGCAGTGGGGGATCAAATGGAATAGGTACACGTGTCCCCTTTCTTTAAAAAAAAAATAAATGCTTGTCACTTGGCATAGTAAGTAAAATTTGAAAAGAGTCCTTGCCCCTTTCCCTTGTCAGCTAAGCACCCTTCAGATTGAGCCATCCTGAATAAATGTGTGTCCCTGCTTATTTTTCGATCTGCCGTGGTTTTTATCAACATATTTCTTAGCAACCCTTAAAATTAACCCGTCGTTAAAACCTGTCCACTTGAAGAAGAAATTTCTCACACCAGTAGGCCTAAGGATTTTTGGACACGAAATAGTTACTGTCTACTGGTAAATATTATCAGGAATAATCTTGGTTTTCCAAAGTAATAATGACATGTTGTCTGGCCGCGTTATTTTATGCAATGCTGTAACTTTTAATGTTGTTGTTGTTTCATAAATTACATCACAGTCTTCCAAGACCTCCAGTTGGACATGTCAGAGATCAGAAAGATGGTCACACAACACAAGATGCCGTTTGTAAGCTCTCAAGACTACCTGATGAGTGTGATGTTCGATGGAGTAGACGAACAACCACCCACTACCGATCCAGAGGTATTATAAGAATATCATATTATGCATGTTCTTGACGAATTATCTTTAACGATGTTTTATACAATTGTCACTCAATTATTTATTATTTTTCTGATTTGATATGGCAAACCTATACTTGGGTGGGTATATTATGATTATTACTATGATATCTCACAGTTTGCAATTTCTTCCTCATCAGCAGTTTATATGAACACATAACTTTTAATTCGTTTGATATATTTTGTACTGTTAACATTTACAATAGGTAAGCTCCCCCACACCCCTCCTCCCTCTTTTATTGGTTGGTTGGTTGGTTGGATGATATTTTTGGTTATTAGGTGGGTTTGTTAATTGGTTGGTTGGTCGGTTTGATGGCTGGTTCGTTGGTTAATTGGTTGCTTATTTGGATGACCGGCTGGTCAGTTGGTTAATTGATTGATTGATGTTTTGGTGGGTTGGTTGGTTGGTCGATTGGTTGGTTGGTTAGTTGGTCGTTTGGTAGATTGGTTGGTTATTTGGTGGGTTTATTAATTGGTAAGTTGGTCGGGTGCATGGTCGATGAGTCTTTTGGTTGTTCATTGGTTGGTTAGGTGGTTGGTTAGTTGGATTACCGGCTGGTTGGTTAGTGGTTTGTTGGTTGGTTGGTTGGTTGGTTGGTTGGTTGGTTGGTTGGTTGGTTGGTTAGTTAGTTGTTTGGTTGGTTGTGGTTGAATGTGAATGTACATCTATACTTCTGAGCAAACTACAGATCTTTTTTATGTATCTCAGAATTAGTAGGGCCTATATTTGACGAAAGATAAAGACACTAACCAGTAGTATCTTGGAGATCTTGCTACACATTTAAGTGAGATAGGTACCGAACTGTTTTTCTGATGGCCGCCTATAGCTGGAATTTAGGCCGTGGCCGCGTTGCCATAGCCTTGAACCTAAAAAAAAAGTCATCATGTTGAAATAAAGTTTACGCAAATTGGGTCAAGTCATCGATATCTAGATTTTGGTGAAATGCATAAACAAATCCATTTTATAAAATAAGTGAAGGAAACAATATCCGAAAAATAATAACTTAGTTGGTAAATAATTGAATTGGCGCCCTTCCTAGGCCTCCGCAGTCAATTTATTTTTGCATTCCACGCTTTATTTTACTTACCACAGATTTGTGACGAAACCTTGGAACAAGCCATGGTGGTATTTTCACGGCTACTGAACAAGAAAGACTTCATCATCCCATTCATCAAGAATCTGGAGGCGGGAAGAGACATAAACAAGAGGGCTAGGTTAGTAACTGAGTTAAAGCCAGAGGGTAACAATAACGACATTTTTTTAATGTGAGCTACATAATCGTCGATGCTCTGTGTGTCTTTGATACGGTCTAAAAATGAAGCAATGAACAAATTGATTTCAAATGATGATTTAGTGTTTCAAAAAAGTTAAACCACTCAAATTGACCAAATTTACCTGCCCATTTCCTGCCATAGACTGACTGTGTGCAGATCTGGGCTATTTTACCCTCCACCGGAGTGGAAATTGTTATTCATGCATATCTTGCCAGTGGCAGCATAACTTTCCAAACTTGGTATTCTAGGGTGTTATTCGTCTATTTGAACACTACTATAATGTAGCTCAGATATCAAAGTTTGACAAGTTTTTAAACTGAAGCTCCACAATGTTAGCATATTACTTTAAATCAACCATACTTCAAAATTAATGGTATCGAATAGTAATTATTTTGTGACATTGTCTAATTGTCTTCGAACTGGCTTATTAGACTACTGTTTCCTGAACACCGTTAACATTTTGCGGATAATGTCTCTGTTAGTGCTCGATATCATAAAGTGCACTGTTCACACTTGAGTAATTTTAGAGAAAATTCCAGAACACAATTGGTGCGAAGTTAAAGGCGGTGGATCTCATTTGCAAACATTCCCGCAGACCAGGAAAAATAACCCATGCCTTTAGGCTATTGATGAAGGGCATGTCTGTGAAATCTGAAGGTCATTAATTACCTAGAATTTGAAAAATGCGAAAGAACAACAATAGCCGTTTAGTGTACGTTCTATGGTAGGAATTTTTCTCTCGCGAGGAAAAAAATCAAATCAGAGTCTAACGGTCACTATAATTACCCAAAACTGAGTTTCTAGCTCCTATATTTTGCTAAAGGTTCCCAGATGGCATTTTCTTCTAAATGCCATTGTATTTACACAATGTGATAGGCTAACATTGTGGAGCTTCAATTTAAAAAATTGTCAAATTTTAATATCTGAACTACATAGTAGTGTTCATATGGACAAATAAACACCCTAGAATAAAAAGATTAGAAAGTTACACTGCCAATGGCAAGTTATGCATGAATAAACAATTAAAACTCGGGGCGAGTTTAAATAACGTAGGTGTACACACAGTAAGTCTATGGGAGAAAATGGGCAGCTGACTCCGATCAACTTACGATTTTCACTTTTTTAAAGCACTAAATAATCATTTTGAAATGCAATTTTTTTCAGGGCGTCATTTTTAGACCTTATCAAAGACAATGGTAGCATGGGGAATCATGTAGCTCAGATTTTTTTAAATGTGGTAAATGTTAGCCAATACCTTTAATTTTAAAAACTTTAAATAAAAATTAGGATTCCAGCGTGTCATTATCATCATTATAAAAATCCTTAATGTTTTAACAAGTTCTTGCTGAAACGATTAATATTTCAAACGCTTTGTTTCAAGAGGGATTTTACCAAAAAGGCGATAATCTGAAATTGGATTATACAAATAAATTATAAGGAATCCAAACTTGAAGTTGTATAGTTACACTAGTGAGACTATACATTCTACTATTAATACTACTACTAATTCTATTGTTTTTAAACGGAATTCAATTTTTGTCGACCTCACCGAGGTGGGGGAGACTAAAGGATTACTTTGGCGTCTGTCCGTCCGTCCGTCCGTCCGTCCGTTGCGCTTACAAAAACTTGAATAACTCTGTGCTAAATGCTCCAATTTCAATCAAACTTGAATGGAAGATTGATCATACAGACTTTCAAATTTAGAAGTATGTGAAGGTTACAAGATCAAAGGTCACCAGCAGAGGTCAATGACCTTTTTGAGCCAATGTGAAGTTTTTTGAGCAAGATTTGATTATGGCCCATAACTTTGCCTCCATTTGCCCAATTGTAACCAAACTTGGGTGGTAGATATCTCATATTAAGCTGAAGGTCACCACAAGGTCAAAAGTCACCAACAATGGTCAACGACCTTTTTGAGCCCAATGTTAAGTTTTTTGAGCAAGTTTTGATTACGGCCCATAACTTTGCCTCCATTTGCCCAATTGTGACCAAACTAAGGTGGTAGATGTCTCATACAGAGCTGAAGGTAAACACAAGGTCAAAGTTCACCGACAGGGGTCAACGACCTTTTTGAGCCCAATGTTAAGTTTATTGAGCAAGTTTTGATTATGGCCAATAACTTTGCCCCCATTTCCCCAATTATGACCAAACCTGGGTGGTAGATGTCTCATACGGAGTTGAAGGTAAACACAAGGTCAAAGGTCACTGACTGAGGTCAACGACCTTTTTGATCCAAATGTTATTTTTTGGACATGTTTTGATAATGGCCCATAACTTTGCCCCTATTTGCCCAATTGTGAGCAAACTTGGGTGATAGATGTCTCATAGGAAGCTGACGGTCATCACTAGGTCAAAGGTCACCGACAGGGGTCAACGACCTTTTTGATCCCAATGTTAACTTCTTTTTGAGCAAGTTTCTGTGTACGCGAAACTGGGACACATTTTGGCTATCACCTTGTTAAAAACCACATTTATAACATTTATGAAAACAATACTTTCACTGTTTTGATGCTCTAAAGCAGAGTTTTCCGTATGGTACATGGTGATATGTTAGTGGAAGACTAAATTATATCAGAATATTTGGATCAAACAGTGAGATAATAAGTAAAAGTGCGAATCAAATATTTGCATCGTATGTTGACATTTTAATATAAGAGTTTGATGTCAAGTATTAAATGGGATATGAATTTCGGATTCTAAATCACTGTAATTTTAGAGAACAGGGATTTTTGGTAATGGTTTATACTACTTAGACCCCAAGACCCAAGCTGTACTCTTTCTTATAATCACATCATACAGAGTCAACATTGCATCTTTGATAACTGCAGTCTTTGTGACAGAGGGGAAACTGTCATACCTGACCGAGTAAGTGGTACAATTTTGTTAAATTATCATTTCAACGAGATATTAGGCTTTCTTCTTATTTCATGCAGGTAAAAGAAATATTATACATTAAAACGTATCCTTATTGGTTTAAAGATTAACAATAATCTATTTGTAAAGTCTCACGTCAAAGAGCAGTTTATCCGAGTTAATGTGTGTGATGTATGTTGTGTAAAAATTTTCATTTCATTTCGGGCATTATCCAAGATGAATAGCATTTCACTGACTATTCTGGCAAAGAATGTGCTTAGAAGTTTTAGATATGTTATATTTAAAGCACCTAGAATGCATTTTAAGACAAACATATCCTATCATGATTCTATATGTCCGTTATTTTAGATTTTAATCATTCATTATTATACATCAACCTGCAGCAAATCAGTGATAGTCTGTCCAGCACATAACGTCATAGTTTATCTCTATATAAATTGTTGATTTTGTCAATAGGGTGTTGTTTGACTTGATGAGAAAAGAGATCAAAGAAGCCGCTGAGGTTGGTCGAAAGAAATCACTCTTCAAAAGGTAAGAAATATGGGTAGCATTCATTTCATCTTCTGTAACTGTTCGATATCACAATAACAAAAAATAATACTCTTTTACTATTCAGTACAATGTGAAACAATTTTAGAGAGAATTTAACGTAATGGGACGATGGAAACAAGTCTTTTACAACAAATTTCCACTTTTATATCTTTTTCCATACAGCAAATGATGGAAATATTAGTTTTAGTAGACTTGCCAACTGAAGCGTGAAAATTAAGAGGTATACAATTTTACTATTTGCAACTATGATGCAATTTATATATTTCATGAGATTATTAGGTTTTCGAAAAAGTAAATTTACGTTTCACGCTGATTATACAAAACTGGGCATTGATTTTTCTCTTTCATTTAAATTCCCTGATATATCGTGGTGAAATTTTGTTCTGGCTTATGTGAACTCGAAGGTGCAAAACAACAATGAAAACTAATCTTTATGGCAAAACTAATACCTAGCTTGTGCATTTAAATTGCATATACATGTAATCCATGTCATCCATGTCTTTTATAAGCTTTTTGTAATTATCATGATGCTAATCCTTAACATCAACAGCAACATCGTCATCAACACTACCACCACCACATTTGCACCACTACCATCATTTTTCATGTATCACACTGCTAACCAAATTGTCGTCCCTTTTTTGTTAAACTAATCACAAACCTTCACAGAAGTGAAACCATTGTGGAGAAACTTCTATCTAACTGGATCGCACTCTGCATGTATGACTTTATCAAAGTAAGTTATTTTTGCCCTTTTCAATTTAAAATATGGAAAGAATGTATTTTCTGTGTACTTAGAATAGGGTGACACATTCTCAACGTCTGTACTTACATTCTGATTTGTGATTTGATATATTGTCAAGTCTTTCAGATAGGGATGGAGTTTCATAGCATAGGCCTACTATAGCTGTAAAATTTTGCTCAACGAAGCCTCACTTAAATCAATGTTGCTCTAGCTATATCAAGAAACTTTTTACGAATATCCCTTGTATTGTTTTATATATTCACTGCGCTCACTTATTTTTTATGCATTCTTACTTGCATATAATCCAAAACCTTGCCTTTCGGTATACATTGCGTATTTGTACTTCTAGAAAGCCAATGTACAACAATTTTATGAAATTTAACTTATCTTATTCAATTATTAAGTAAAATTATACTATTGTGCTTATATTTACCCCTAGTCCACTTTTGAAAATGTTACATTTCTTGCAATTCATTGTTTTATCTATTATTCATATTTTCATATGTACTATTACTACACTTACGATTCTGTATAACAACAGTACCCATTTTTGTACAGATTATAGACATGTCATTAATTTTTCACATTAGCCTGTCTGTGGGTTGCTGTTGTTGGGGGCGTTTGGTTTTCGGATTTTTTGGGGAGGGTGTTTTGGGGGTCGCTTTAATCTGAAGTTTTGTGTTACAGTAAATGTGTATTTTATGTGTGTGAAATTGACATGATTTTGCACTTGAGTTTCTTGATTAATATCTGAGTGATTAATGAGCAGATGAGGGGGTCTGTTCACGAGTTGTGAATGGGTTGGGTTCTTTATTTTATCTGCCGTTTGCAATTTCTTGGGGTTGTACAAAAAAAGTAATCGTCAGTTGATAGTGGGGTAGGGGGATCCTCGAGGGGGGAAATGGTTGTTATGGTTGTGCAAACTCTATTGCATTTGGTGCTATTCGCCTTCTCAAGGGTTTTGATGTTTGCACCCTTCTCTTTCTCTAACGAAGATAATTATGTATGTAATGGGGGTTTTATGTTGTAAATTGTTGTTACTTGTATGGGCACACATGTCCATGGCCAAGATTAAATAATTTTTGTAACATTGCAGCTATTGTTATCTTTCTGTTTATGTTTTGCATTATTTACTTTCCTCACTATGTAAAATTGAATCATGTATGTATACGGTGTATCCCATGTCCTATTTATGACTGGCCGAACGAATAATGATAATAATGATGATGATGATAATAATAATAATAATAATAATAATAATAATAATAATAATAATAATAATTATAATAATACTAATAATAATACTAATAATAATAATAATAATAATAATACTGATAGTGATGGTGATGATGATAATAATAATAATAATAATAATAATAGTGATGATGATAATAATACTACTCATAATATTTTCTTAATTTCTAATATCGTGTACAATTTGTCATCGTGTGTTGAAAGCATATTTATTTCAATGTTGCTGTTTGAGATTATGTAAAACTTCGTTTGTCAATATTTTTATGTGCAGCGGCACGCAGCGCAAGCCCTGTACATGTTGTACCAGGCCATCCAGATGCAATGTGAGAAAGGACCTGTGGACGCCATCACGGGCCAGACCCATTTCTCTCTCAACTTTGATTACATTCTGGAAGATGAGGTCGAATTTCACGAAGTGGTAAATCACCCTAGACCTATACTACCCTACGTTGGCAAGATGAAGCAAGCAACGAAATGAAATTTGAGTTGTCCTTTTTTTAAACATCTTGAGCATGCTGTAGGCCTACCTTCGGGCAAAATTTGAAAAGAAGAAATAATCATTCTATTGAAAGACATTTAACTCAACATGCCAGAGAAATTACAACTCTATGGACATTGTGTGTAATGTGTGGTGCAAATTTGCGACTTTGGCATGTAAGAGTTAAGTCAACATGCCATAAAATAGCATTTGTGGCAATATAAAGAACAGATACAAATTGATTATTTATGAGAAATGACACTTTTGTCACTTGTTATCTTTTGCCAAAAGGCAGTATACTTTGTATAGAGTAAGTTAGTTTCAGCCCAAAAGAATAAACCAGTTACCACAGTTTATTTTCTTACGAAAAGCGCTCTAAAACATTGGGAAAGACCCCCGAAGAGCACTTGGGAGTACATGTATTTTGAACTCTGTTTGGTATTCATTGACAGGGATCAGTGTATCCTTCTTTAAAAAATTGTCACTAACATTATCGCAGCATTTACATCTAAGTTTTTGTCTGACGAATCGTCTTATACCGTTTTCTATTACATTTTAGTCCCTAGCCGTTATGGGAGAGGATAACAAGATGAATTCGTACGTGAAGGTCTTGGATGTAGACTCTATCACCCAGGCCAAACAGAAGATACTTGATGCTCTGTATCGGAAGCAGCCTTCTGTTCAACAGTACAGGGCTCATGAGATGAATCTAGGTAAGTGAGCCAAAACTTGAGACATAAGATGGACTGCTCCACTGAAATCAAGATCTCTATCATGCTATCATATCACATTTATATAGTCCATGGTGATGTGGATTGGTATGGTATGGTTGGGATTGGATTTTATATTGTATGGTTTGTATGGTTTGGTTTGGTTTGGTTTGGTTTGGTTTGGTTTGGTTTGGTTTGGTTTGGTTTGGTTTGGTTTGGTTTGGTTTGGTTTAATTTGGTTTAGATTGCATTTGGTTTTATTGGCCTGGTTAAGTTCGGTTGGGTTGGTTTGATTTGGTTTGGTTTGGTTTGGTTTGGTTTGGTTTAATTTGGTTTAGCTGGATTGGTTAGGTTTGGAGGTT
Source organism: Eucidaris tribuloides (assembly GCA_001188425.1). Taxonomy (NCBI): domain Eukaryota; kingdom Metazoa; phylum Echinodermata; class Echinoidea; order Cidaroida; family Cidaridae; genus Eucidaris; species Eucidaris tribuloides. Next base: position 15,617 of record JZLH01S0082454.1, on the reverse strand, counting down.
ACAGTCCAATAGACTGAAAGTCCGGGAAAGTACAAGGTCAAGAAGGGTACTTTAGGGTATGTAGGGGTATAGTATGGTTTGTCTTACGGTGTAAAGATTGCTGGTAAATTATTAGAATAAGTTAGAATGATTTTGTTGTTGAGGCTTGAAGCTTCTGCTCATGAGCCCATCTTGACGAACACAAACTGAACAATTAGCGTTGATAGGGGCTATATTTGAGAGGATGGTGACGCCATTGCTTTTCCAGTTCAGATTTGAAATTGTTTATAGACGAGCATTAACTGCCGACTGTGACAAACCATTACAGTTGTTAATGCAACGAATAGGAAACGACCTCATTCTTACATTCGTCTTGCAATCCGGTTTGACAGCTTGGAAGCTATGAACTCCAGTCCTTGAATCACTCCTCATAGAAAATAAGTTTCCCTCTTGACGTCTTCTCGTCCTGTCTTGAAAACTTGAATCTGATCTGCTCGTTGTCTTCGATATTCAAGGGATGGGAGCTTGAAAGTTTCCGGTCAGGCTTCCTTTTAGGCCCTGCTGTTGTTATCGTGGTAACCAGTACTAACTGTCCCTGGTTGGCGGCAGGAGTGGTATCCGGCTGTAAAATTTTGCTCAACGAAGCCTCACTTAAATCAATATTGCTCTGAAAGTGATATTAACTGGCCACCCACCGGAATCGAGGACAAACCCTTATTTAAAAATATGGATTACTACAAAACTAGTTTGAAGAATTGATACAAAAGACCTACTCTACAATGAAGAACACTTACAAAAGTTGAATAATTTTGTCATAAAAGGTTAATCGAGACTTGTTTATGACGGTGTAAGTTACAGTCAAATATACTAAAATCCAGTTTTTGAGGGAAATATAATTCGTAATGAACTAATTAAGATTCTATACAGTGAGGGTTAGGAGATATTACCTGCATAATTTCTTCACCTTTTGTTTACTCAAGTATGGTTTCGAGATGATGGAACTAGCCGATTGTTGAGAGACCAAGATGACAACAACGCAACAAACCGTGGTGCCATCCAAATAAACACTATCAAGGGCTATGGCGTAAGTTAATGTCTTTACTAACCGTGAATATTTGTGTGAATGGATGTTATGTGCCATTATGTACTAGACTTTGTCACAAAGTTAATTTATCTAAATTCAATAATATTAAGATTAATGCAACAGATTGAATTTTTTTGTTTCTTTTTGGTCTCCATCCTTTCTAGCTGACTGACGACAGCCGAGTGGCACTTATCAAGGACGTAGACGAATCCGACCAACGTACACCTGATGTCAATTATACACCGTATGTCCCAGGAAATGAGACCTATCGGGTTTGTAAGTATAGTCCTACTTTCAATTAGTTTTCAATTTGTTTGCCGTCAGAAGGCATATTTCATAGTTTAGTGCAGCCAGTGGCGTCCATTGGTATTGCGGTGTGGTGTAAAAGCTACTATGTACATCTTTATCATGAAACCTACCACTACCATTACCCTTAACCCATTATCTCATCAGACGAAACATAACAAATTACAGTGGTGTACATACATCTCAATCAGTTAACAGTCTGATTGTGGGGGTGTGCCTAATTTTCTTTAACAAAATTATTGGAGCAAGATGATATGCCCTAATTTGTTAATTGGGAATTATTGTCCACCTTGCCCCCAAGATCTGAAGATACCCTTTGGGAAGATATCGTTTATTTCTCACACCTCAGTATTTATTCGTTTATTTATTCATTATGCACGGATTATAAGAATTAGACAAATATTAACAGGTAGGCTTATCATATCCTATATCCTATTAAATTGTTTTCATTTTGCCCAAAGACGAAAACCGAGGTGCCCTTGATAGGCACTCCCATGACTACAGCATCACTGAGCTTCAGACGGGACGCAGATGGTGGCATTTGGTACGTTTACGACTCCTTACTATTTATGTATTAGTCGCTGGCAGATACAAGACATATTTTTCCTCGTAATCATTTTTCAACTCCATTAATTTTATTGTAATGGTGTTAATTTTTTATGTAAACAGATCGCTTTATATAACCATAATAATAAAATCCAAATGGATATTTTTGTGGTAAATGGTCAACTTCCGGATGTACAGTTAACATTCCGCAAAATTTTTGCCAATTCTCCATTAGACATATATGAAATTTACAAAGATACCCGTGATTGTGGTTTATATAATTTAACGAAATAGTTAAATTTAGAAGTCTAGTAAGCGCAGTTCTGTTCCCCATATCTGACTAAAACCGACATGTTAAGATATCCAAGTAGAGAGACGTGGCAGTTATTTTTCTGTTGTAATAACGAAAGGATAAATGTACATCACTCTGTAGACCTTTTTTGTAAGGAATCCTGACAGAACCTAAGACGAATCAATCTACGAAACTCCTATAATCCACAGGTCCCAGAAGATGCTGTGAGTGTTTCCTTGTCTGATGAGAAGGGATCGACCGTTCAGCTGAAAGCAGAACTCAAGAAGGACTTGTCGGCTCCTCGGCTTCTAGTTATGAAGGTAAAACGCTTTCCACACCTAAGTTTACCCTGGACGTTCTCCTGCATTTCAAAAGATCTTTGACATATTTTTTTACCAACAAAATAGCGCTAAAAGGAAATTGCGTCTAACTTGAACATTAATTGCTAATTTGATATTTGCAACATATATACAGATCACAATAATTTGATTTCAAGTGAAGTAAGTCAACTGTTTTTAGAGGTAATTGTTGTAAAAGCACGGCCTAACGATCTTCTACCAATTTTGGTCAGACGTACTGTAGCTGGAGTGCTGGTTGATTGCAATGCTGGTTTACTTATGTCTGGTGAAATGATTTTCTTCATCAGGTTTATCAGGTTTACGTTTTATCCATTTGATCATTCCTTTCCTTACGTTGAACAATAATTCTTGTAGAATTCTTTTAATTCGAAATGTAGCTTGAAACGCACTTCTTGTGCTGTCTTGTGTTTCTATATACCTTACTAATGTGATTTTAGCATGAGCAACAAGTTCTTCAAATTAAACCATCTATTCAATACACTACAGAATTAGTATTTACCGTAGGTTCAAATTGTAAATGTGTTTTCATCTACTCTATTTTATTTTTATTATAAGAAATGTGACTTCATTTCCATATAATAAAATTAACTCCAGCATACTTTCTATTTCTATAACTGTAATTTCTTATATATTGTGCAGCACATTTTGATTATCTCAAACCCGCCTTAAAAAAATATAATAAAATTAACTCCAGCATACTTTCTATTTCTATAACTGTAATTTCTTATATATTGTGCAGCACATTTTGATTATCTCAAACCCGCCTTTGTTGACATACAGAGCACCATCGACCCATTCCTCAATGATTTTCTGGATGCAATCTTCAAAACACCAGAGAAAACACCCATTCCCATCCAGTATCTCTTTGATTTCTTCGATGCCAAGGCCCAGACGTACTCCAGTTCTGATAAGGACCTCGCAGATACATGGAAAAGTCACAGGTATTCAAACTTATGCACACAGTGATGAAGTTTCGGCAGTTTGCCTTTTTTGTTAGATAAGTTGAGTAATGCAGTGACCTCTATCAGAATTGTAATCGTTCATTATTATTTTGTCATGAAACAAAACATATTTTGGTAACCCACAACAAACAGTATTTATGTATAACTGAGAAATTTCTTTTCCACTTGTTCTGATGATAAATTGTTGATGCAAACAATTTTGCAAACACATCGCCTTTCTCTATAAAGCGTACCAATATGTACGTTTTTTATCCTGAAAGTATTCTTCATCCCTTCTTTTAGTCTTCCTCAGCATTTGTGGGTGACGCTCCTAGCCCATCCCTCGTATATCTTTGACATGCGACAGTCTAGGAGTGCTGATCAGTGCGTCTCTGTCCTCACCAACATGTTGGATAATGCCTGTGACAAAGTCATCCCACAGAAGAAACAAGAAGTGAGTTTACTACCCACTTGACCAATTTTCGACTTATTCCAAACAGTTAAGCAGGTACATAATTATATTCGTTCTACCTTATTACGAATAAAAACGCCCTAGGCCCTCTTAAACTGAAAATATAAACCATAAGTAGGAGGACTATACATTGCCCCTTCTCCGTAATGGAATTATTTTGAGAATAGCATTTTGTGTTCTTGACACTCGAACCTTGAAAATGTGAAGAAAAAAATAATACTGTGAACTATGATTAGTGTTCCATCAGTGTTTTCTCTCCTACTTGATAACAAAATGTGGATATGCATGTATTTGCTTTTCCAGGCTTCATCTCTGAACCGTGTCGTGTATCTCAAGAATCTGCCTCGCTACATCAAGATGATCAGTGCCTACTACAAAAGCGTTGCTAAGCAACCAAAAGTGGACGAGGTCCCCCTGCAAGACGATCTTCATCGCATCTGTGTGGTGAGCTTACATTTACATTCAACATGTTCAAAAAGCTGTTCGTTAACCACGAATAGAAGTGCAAAGATGTGCAGTTTCCCATATTTGTTTAAATCTTTGGGATTTTCGTACCGAGACTAGGCGTATGATGATAAGGCTATACGAATAATATCATTTTAATAAAAGGAAATAATGATTCTTATTTATTCGGTAATTAGCAAACTAGTGTCATCAAGTGTAATTAACATTATGAATAATATGAAATGGATTATATAGTTACATGAATGCCTAGGAAAGGAAATGATTAACAGATTAAACAGGACAGACATTTTGGATTTTCCCTATTCCTGTCATTCCCATACAAACAAACGGGACATCTTTACTGAAACATATAGTTGTCACTGACTATGTCTACTTTTTTATTCATTCACATCTTCCCAACAGGAATTTAGTGGTGTGTGTAGCCGTGTTGGTGCACTCACTCAATTGTATCATCTCACCAAGTACGATGCAGGAGACATGGTAAGTATTTTAAGTATTTTACGTAAATAATTTTCTAATTACTAATCCAAGCTACGTTATATTTTTACGCGGTCGGGGTATTATGTTCGCCTGAATTTAGTCTGTTTATACAAGATATGCTCATCAAATACCGGGTATTGTTTTCTATATTTGTTTCTGACATAGTTATTAATTATTCGTGAAGTTTTTAAATGCTGTTTACGTTCACTGTACAAGTTATTTGCCTGTTTATTCATTTTGATAATTTCCGTTATTGGATAGGTGCTCATATCACAGACACGTGCCATCACACACAAATACACACACACACACACACACACATATATAAAATATATATTTATATATATATATATATATATATATATATATATATATATAATATTATATAATCAAGCGCGAGGGGTGGAATAACCATACCCAATGAGAAAGAGGGGGTCAAACATTTTGCGCCATATGGAGCTACATTCTTTAATATTATTATCAATATTATTTTCTAAAATTATTCTTTTCATAATGTATACTGATAATACTTAAATTACTTATTAACAGTATAAACACTGCTTACTGGATGCAATTTAATTTCCTTTTTCCTTTCAGCTGGATCCTGTTAAACAGATTATGGAACAAAAGATCCTTGTGGATTAAGGTGGAGGAACTGAACGTAATTAATCACGTTAAAAGGGGGCATGCATTACATTGTGTGTCTCCTTTGTCCTGATTGCGTACTATTTCCGAACGCGTCGTTGTTTACATTATGTTCAGATTTATTTTGTATAACGCAAACAGATTTTGTCGGTAAGTTTTACTGATTTTCATTACTGACCGTAAAGTGAAAGATATTTCCATTGTATTGCATATAAATTACACAAATGATGATTAAGTGGTACAAATTATATGAATAAAAAGTTTATTCATACTTTTGAAATGACTGAATCAAATACTTGTACATATACATCGCTAGAGATATGCCGGATATTGAAAGTGATCGAGTCACGCAGAAGGTATATGTTCCGTTGAAATTGAGTTAATTAGGAAGTAAGCATCAGTTTGTCTTAATTAATGATCAATAACAGTGTAAAGCAAAAGTGTGGATAAATCTTCCTCCTGTGATAGTAATTACATGTATATTAAGATATATCCCGCCACTAGTTTCCAATGCAATAATTGAGTAGTATATATATTCTGTCAACTTGCATCTTATTTCAAAATTGATGGTACATTCAAATACGTGTAATCCTTCTTAGGACAAATTCAAATAATCATAGTTTAGTTGGTATTTGGTAATTATTGCTTAGTCACTGTAATAAAACAATATCGTGTTTTTACGGTATATGAATGGCCTTTTCAGGTATAAAGCAATTGCAATGTATACAATTAAGTCATGTTAATCATGCTCAGCAAGAATATAAGTTTGTTTGTTGTTTCCATAAAATAAATTCGGTAAATAAATCGATCAAAAATTAAGCTTACTGATAAATTTCGCAACAGTTGAAATAGAATTATTGCCGTAAAAGAAACCATACATACTTTCAGACTTGAATTTCAGCGATACCATTTCTGTTATTGTGCGGTTTTATACATTTGTGTATGTATTATGTATTTTGCTTTGGTCGCAAATTTTAGTTTATACACTTGTTTATGTATTATGTATTTTGCTTTGATCGCAAATTATAGTTAAATTTGTGAGAAGGTGGAGGTGTCACATGTATTCGTGACTTTAATAAGTATTATAATGGTTTTACAGGGAAATAGCAGGATTGGAAACAATCATTAATATGGGTTTGAAAAATTCCGTAATCACATACACATGATAAGATTCATTAGGTTCACGATCAAATGTTCATTCCTTGACAGAAATGAACTATCCCAAATCGCCAGTGGCGATATTTGTCGTATAGTATACATGGGTTCATTTTCTACTGAAGTCGAAAAAGAATTCAGTCCTGGCCTAAACGTTCTATTTCTCATTCTGCCAACATGGCCAATTATAGTTCTTCTTGATTCTTCCTGTCTTGATACACTGCAATAAGTGTTACTGTTGCAATATATTACATATTTCAACTCATTTCGTTCTTGAGGAAATTGGAACTTTGCCAAATCCTGTCTACTGTCGTTTCCAGGGGAGTTACTTGTCACCATTTCTGGAGATGTCTCTGAGACTTCACCTTGGTGAGAGAGCAATCCGCCAGTGAGAAGGGGGCTTAATTTTGGTTTTCACTCATCAGTTCCTTTTAATATTCAATTGGTTAAACAGCTCAATGATTTTTTTTTCAAAATAAATATAAATTACCCAAATAAAACAAAACTGTAAGCATTCAAAGGCCAAAATTGGGGCCTTACACAGAGCAGAGACTCAAGCGAATGAATGAGTATATGTTATGGTATAGTCCTACAGAAATTTAGAAATACCATGTGTTGTTGTTTCTGTTATATTCGATAATTAAGCTTATGCTATTTTGATATACTAAGAAATGTATTAAATGTCTCGTTTTGAGTGGATCGATCTCACAAGAAATCGTGATAAATTACCGGGGGTTTTAACATCAAGCTAAATCTTTGCTAGGTGCAAAACGAAAAATTTTAACATCCATGGTTGCTCAATATAGATGCCAGATGAGGTTTATAATATACATTGCCCGGTTTTATCTAAACATCAAACGAATTATTTCAAAAACCAAGAGCATTAACCTAACATTAACACCCAGGGTGTTGAAATTACTCTTATTGGTATATATATTGTGCAACATCATTGGTGTTATATTTAACGCTCCCTATTTTTGTTGTGCAGTGTATATGGTGTTAAATTTAACACCCTATATATTATTTTCACACTAAAATAGTTCACTCTAACACAACATAATCAATGTTATGAACACATGTATTAATTATGAACACCATATCTGACATTTATAATGGGCAACACCCCGGCAAGATGTTAATTTTAACGCCCCACATTTTACAGTGTGACAACCATACAAAGTTTTAAAATAATGCAAGTCGTGTTAGCACCCAAACTACAGTGCATAAGAAGGATTCTAACTACAATAATGGTAAATGTGTTTTCAATGCACGAACAAGGCTTTGGGAAAAAGTCATTTGTTGCCAATTTGTGTAACTAACACAATGCAGACTAAAATTATGTTAAAGAAGTATATAGTATGGTCAAGGAAACATATGTTGGGTAAACAATGGGCGTAAAAACTTTAAATGTGAGGAAAATGATGTCTTGTATTCATCTTACTTCATATGAACGAAACCCACCTTTACCACAAATAACGTTGATGTAAATAAAGATTTACCAACACCCACCCCAACCCACCTCCAAAAAATATGACAGTTGGTGATAATAAAATGCAATGAAAAATGCAATATTTCCGTTATATTTTCCGAAGCTGATGTACAAAGTTAAATGTTTCATTTGCATAGGCATGACCTTGCACGTAAATTGTAAATACTTTACATTTGTGTTGGCGACTTGGTTTAACAGTAGATAAGTCCCTATTTTAATGGTTGAAAACATGATGATATGGTGGAAGTATCAGGGCGAGATAAACGGTAATTAGATTTTAGAAAGTAGCTTCTTTACTCAGATATTAAATAGTATGCAGATTAATAATTTTAAAGATATTATTTTGCAACAGCAGTAATATAAAACAGTTTTATTCATTTTACGCAGCGGTATATGGGTAGCTTGTGTGATGGGTTGCATTGTGATTGATATGCAGATTGATATTTACACAGATCATATTTTAACCAGATATTCATTTTTCAAAACATTTAATCTTTGTTTTTTATGCGAAGATTTTAGTAGTGAAGGTAAATGTGATGAGTTTGCAGAATGATAAATACACATTACAGGTACATGAAGCGTCCTGACAATATAACTATTGTGAAGAAATGTTAAAGATGTACAATTCAATCCAGTGTGTAGGACCATATGGTTTTGACAGAACAAATTATCAGTACTGTTTACATTGATATTACCCATGAGAAACGGGTGACCCTTCTAAAACATTTATATAATTTCTTTTTACTGGTAGGATTAAGTCTGATAATTTTTTTTCTTGACGTTGACACGTACGAGTTTAATTGCATATGATTTTTTTGTGTGTTCCGTGCTTTGTTTTGCGTCTGTACAAATTCAAAATAAAGCATATAACTGCTATCAGATTGTTAAGTCGTCAATGGCCAAGATTTTGCAGAGATGGAGTCGAGGCCGGCCTCGACTCCATCCCAGCAAAATTATAATTTGGACTTCATTTGATCGTCGAATCTGTGTGCAGTTGTTAATGAATAACGACATGCAACCAAGTTTAATAAATTATGCAAATTGTAGAGGGATTTTTGGTGGCAAAGAGAAGTAACAGGTTGTATGTTAAGGATAGATATTGGTTTAAATTTTGAGAACTTACGCGTTTGTCCTGATTATAATAAAATTCGTACAAACAAGATATAATTCTACATAGTCTTCTTTAATTTATGCGTGCAGTCCTGCTTTATTGTAATACTTTGCAATGATGCCCGTGTATTTTGCTTTAGCGAGAGTATGATTATGGTATAGGTGTCAGTATTTACGGTTTTGATGGTGTTCACATTTTGTTATCGTTATTATAGGTCTTAATTCATCGACTTATCTTGATGACATGTGGCGCAAAAAATATCACCTGTTGAATTTGACATTTTGACATAAGTCGTCATCAGGAGGGACTCGTGACTCGCGACTTACAATATCTTACAAAATGAACTACAACCTATATCTATGCCACAATCAATAATCGGGAATTGTCTGAATAATACTTTTTGTGTAACTATGGAACTTTGATCATTTGCAAATAACACAGTATAGTTAAATCAGAATTAAAAGATTTCATCTAACACACTCTTAAAATCAAGTAATTATTCATCTCGCCGTGGTGATCACGGCTTCCCTGTGAACACTTATTGTTTCTTAAAATTCATAGTTTACCGATTCAATTTCAATTCACTTCATATTCTATTAAGATCTAATACAGAAAATTACACAAAAGAAAGGTGGTGACTATATGAATTATTGCCTATCATATGTGCATTGATATATGATCAGAGGAAATGGGAAGTAAAGAAAGCCATTTAAAAGGAGTTTGAACGAATTCAACAGTCCACCAACAAATTAAACAATAACGAAAACAAGAACTATGCATTAAAATGCCAAAAAAAACGCTTACATATAGACTGACCAATAGGATTTGAAACTAATCATAGAGCATAGACAGTAATGAAAACTTGGAATGACATTTAAATGAAGCGAGGTATTTAAATTTTGAAATAGAGTAGTCTAAAGATTATTCCAGATAGTTGGTCCGAATACCTTTTGGGCCTACTTTAGGATTTGGGTTGCTGTACTGACCAAAGATGAACTAGGATATTTTTTTGTGTGTTGTGGCAGTGATTTTGACAAGTGGAATGAAAACACAGACTTCAATGAAGAATTGGGGTAATGCATTGTGCAAATAACTGACCATAAGTACAGGGATTTGAAACTATACATATTTAAAGTGAATTCAAAATGGAAAAGTATTGTCCTTTTATGTAAAAGAGCATATTTTGTCAAGCAGAAGAAAAATCACCTGACTTAAGCTAAGCACAAAATCTGTTAAATCTGTCACTTGACACTATAATGGGCCAAAAATACAGCTTGTTTAAGGTGAAGATGCCAAATTTTCTCACTTTGCGATGGGATATCTGCCTCCAGAACCCTCTCCCTTGTTGTTTCTCTGTATTTAGTCATTTTACAAGTCCTCCATTACCGTAACCTATTATTTATTACAATGTGACAGGATCTTAGCGCATTTTTGAAAAGGTAATATAATATATATATTAATATAAATATATTTCTCACTGTCATATTCCTGTGTATCAATTCTGCATGAGAAGCACCAACGTTATGCCCTCCTCCACATGTTCTATATAAACACAACAAAAAAGTAACTACCCCTTTTTCAAAATACTATAACTTTATAAAAGAACAGTTGTGAGCAAAATAATTTGGCAAGGGTGTTTCTGCACTAATTGACTAAATTATGTATTAAAATATGGTTGATTCATCAAGTCATGCATGAGTGAGCACACATTAAAGGCAAAAATGTTACTTTTCAAAAGTCACAAGGGTCATTTTGGAGGAGTTTTGAGGCAGGATTTTGACAAATTCTGTTTCTGGTAAATGAGTAATCGCTATTTATGTTAATCATCTATCGTTTGATCCCCTTATACCACCTTTGGCACTTGTGGCATATTTTACGCTTCGGTGAGCTCAATTTAGAAATTTCCACCCTTTCTTAATTTTGAAATTGTAAAATCCATTGAGTTAATTGCAAAAATTGAAATCTGAGATTTTTTAGCAAAATGTATCTTCACATGTTGTACGAACATAAGAGGTTGTAACCATGTCTTGGTTGAGTGAGCACACTTTATAAATAAAGCAAAAAAGTCACTATTTACCATTATTTTAGCATAAGAGATGACTCCTGTGACTTTTGAAAAGTGGCATTTTCACCTTTAATGCTTGCTCACTCATGCATGACCTGACGGATTAATCACATTTTCACACAGAAGTTAGTCAATGAGTGTAAGAACACTCTTGCTGAATTATTTTGCACAAACTTGACTTGTTACAAAGTTATGGTATGTTGAAAAAGGGGGTAGTTACTTTTTTTATTTGTTTATATCACTAAGAGTGCTTACCCCCTTCTCGCCAAGAATACCCAAGTTGATTATTCGGGGGGTTATTTTAAAAAGGAATGGTGACCCCCCCCCCCCCAAACAAACAAAATGAAAAGGTTCCATACGTCAATGCCAATGTACATGTATAGAGGAGGAAATGAAGAAACTAAGCACTAATACAATATAATTTTACATGCATTTTTTTCTTCCGATCCACGTATAATATTTTCATTTTTACTTCTTCAACGGACGTACACTGAAGGATTTACATTCCCACAAATTAGAATTGTAGTTCTATAAAGTTGTAAACTATAGTCAAGACAGATATTTTCCCAAGAAAGGTATTTTCTCAGAGACTATTTCTCATTCTTTGTCGTGACCGTGAAAATCATTCAACCCGATTTTTCCCAAAGGTGAGGTAGATTCACACAAAGAATGGCATGGAACAACAATGGGTAAATGACTTGGCGAATTCTGAAAGTTATTTCTGCAAGGGTACTCACCCGGAAAGATTTTTTACTTGTTATTAGGAGACACAAAGCTTTTTAATACACGGCATATTAATATTGCACGACTGAATAGCATTGTATGAATTGCAGACAGGCAAATAATAAGCAGTAACCCCTCGCTGTTATCTTTTATTCTATCTGACCCGATCATAAATGTTTCCCAGCATGTCCCATACTTAGGGGTGTATCCAGGACTTTTCTAGGGGTCGTGATCAAGATTTTTTTACCTTTCTACAATAAAACAACAGCAAGATGTGATAAAAAATGTCAATTCTGGATGGGTCTTCATAATGATTTTTGTACCTTTT
>JZLH01S0082443.1:77382-87935 GCA_001188425.1 Eucidaris tribuloides | reverse complement strand
TTTTTTGGTTTCATTTTCTCATTAATTTCACACCTCTCCACTAGTTCTATATCTCACACCACCACCTACATGTACCTACATCACACTATTTCTCTATAATTTTTTTTTTCCAGTAAGATGTTTTGCGCAATTCACTTTCATTATTTTCTTTAAAACCTTGTGTGTTTATTCATGTGTTCCCTCAAATATCCCTTCTCATATCTGTTTTAGTGCACTAGCATTGGTTCTATGAGCTACATTGCAAACATTTGCTTTCGAACACATATAATTTGCAGGCACATTAGCTTATAATTTGGTCACAAGGTTTTCATACTAACAGCTGTTCTTATATTTTTATCCTCGGATCAATGTGTGTTTCTCTGTGTGTGTCATTGTTGCTTTTGAAAAAAATTTCATATAAAAATCTAATTATAATTGCATATTTTCATGTCTTGTTTGATTCTAGATACTTCAATGTACATTGGGCTTTATTTGCTAACTATCTCTGCATGACTTGCATATTAGCCTTTATGGAGCTTATCTTGTTTGCTTTCAAAACTAACCTGCACTTAAGTAAATGGAAAATTATATATGTATTAGCCAGTCCACTTTTGGCTTGTTTCAAAGCTGTGGTCTGATGGGTTTCTCTGACAATATATTTATTTTGAAAATGTTACATTGACTTAAATACTGAAATGGCATTTGTGTGTTGTAATTTTTTTTGTTAAAACATTAATTTTGGGGGAAAACAATATCAGATAAATAATATATCTGTCAGCTGTTGTGTGTTAAATGTTCTTAGAGCTGGTTGTACACATTGGCATTGTACATATTTTGGCCCATGAAATTGACTTTGTCTACATAAGTGAGCTTATTAATAAGTACATATAAATGTGTTTACTTGTCCCCTGTGTGTATTATAAATGTGTCATTAAAAACAAATGTTGTTTCAGTAATTGCAACTCCTCCCTCCCTGAGCTTAAATCCCAAGTATAGTTTTGGTCGATCAGACAACCTTTTGGTCAGTCGTTCACTAAGTATTCTATTGTCACCCCCCAGACATCAGAAAACAACATCAAACCCACTGAAAATTGTTTGTAGTGACAAATTGTGATGTTTCAATTATGAGAGAACATGTAGCGGTATGTGCATTACCTATATGGGAAACGTTGCCCCCCCCCCAAACATTTTACATTTAGGGTAATTTGTAAAAAATGGGAGAGTTTCAGAGTGAGCAATTTCATGGCATTGATAGATCATATAGGTCTATCTAAAAAACTTAATTGCAAAGATTTTGTATTTTCTTACCATTTTCCAAAACTATGCTTGTGATCTAATGGCTGTACATAGACTAATCCTTGTCAACATTGAGACTACTTTTTTTGCACATAAAAACTAATGTATTCTGATTTAAACCCACCCCTTCCCATGGCTACATGGTTCAATCCAGTATCATACACTGTAGTCTTTAAGTGGATAAATCTATTTTGAAAGAGGTAGGGGTAATTTTCATTTTTCTGATTGAAGCTGGAAAGATAATTAAATTCTAATTTTAAGAAGCACCACATATAGTAGTCCAATTTAATGTTTTAAAAGTGATCATCAAAACCAGAATTGGAATCATACAATCTTGCACTCTTGTGTAAACCTGTTAACCTTATCGTAGTGAGCAAACCACCTTTGTAACTTGTCCATTTTTTTTTCTGTCACATTTTTTCTTCATCGTGTAACAAAAGTTATCAGAAATGTGCACAGTTTATGTAAGTATCATTGTTAGATTTCACCTTTTAGAGTTTCATTTAGCAGTGTTCACAAATGTTACCATTATTTATTTAGTTATTAAGTTATCGTTCCAACTTTTAGTAGAACACAATTCACTGTTAGCTTTACACTTTGTCATTATTTTAAAGGTATGGTTTGCATTTTTGATTTTTAATTATTTTCACACATTAATTTTTTGATTCACCCGCTCTTGTTTTGAAATATTATCTGCTTTCACACTGGCATTGTTAATTTTCTTATGTTTCAAAATTGTTTCTTTGGGTGATTTTTAGAGTATTTGTTTATTAGTTGCTGAAGAACTGCTTCATTGTTAAGTTTGTCCAGTTGTGTTTGCTTTAGCGAGATAAATCGATTGAACTAATTTCTGCTTTACAATTATGTTGTTTGTTATGACCTTGTAGAGTGAACAGTTTTACTGTTAGATGAGTGTCACCATTTTTGGATTAAAATCCAAAAAAGTACCTTAATTGGATTTTAATTATTCTTAAAGATTTAAGATAAGCTAGCCAAGTACTGTATTAATACAAGCTTTAGCCAAAAGTTCAACAAACTGTTAACTGACCTTCAGTATCTAAGATCAATTTGAATTTTGAAAATTTCAAGCAAATTTCGGAGAAATTTCAAGTGATACCATTTCATTTTAAGTTTACAATGAAGTGTTACTAAAATTATATCAAATGATTTTATAGATTAAAACATTGTTAATTTCATAACCTGATTAGTTGTGTTCGTATTACAAACCTCATTCATTCAGTGAATACCAATAGTCTTTGACAAAAATGCTATTTGAAGGATAATCAAAATTACCAAACATAGGTTTGTTTTTTTCCTCAAAATGTTTGTTGTTTTGAAAACAATGTAATGCAGTATTGGTATCAATATTGAAATTGTATTTGTAGGCCTATTAGATATTATTGTACAATTTTTTCCCCTGGTATCCATTTCCATTTTGCATGGGTTGATCAATGACTCTATAGCTTGATGTACTGTAGCAGTTGATGCACATAGACTTACGTGTCATCTAAAAACAGAAAAGGATTGCAATATGGACTTGAGAAATGTATTATTGCTTTAATTTTGTAGATTTTTCATAAAATTATTCTCTTAATGACATTATTCCCCCATGTATCTTGCAGCACATGCAGTAGGTCCATACATAGTACCCATTTCAGAACCAACCATTGTTTGTTTTGAGGCAAAACTGTTTACATGCATGTCTGGAGGTAGACACTAGAGGGGGCTATTCCATTTTCCCTCACAAGTTCCCTAAACTAGACTTTTACATAATGTAGATCTGTAGCTATCACTTAGTCAATGTCATACTATTCATTTTTTTTTGTCCATCACTTTTATAGTAACCATATTCTGTTTTACGTTCAGTTAGACTTTAATTGAATGTAATCTGTTTTATGAAGAGAGGTATATGCTTTTTAAACATTTATTTCACTTGTTTATACAGTTTGTACTTGATCTATTTTTCTGAGTTGCACAATGTGTGTTGGAGTTTTGCATTTTTCCCATAGATTTTGAACAGTTTGTGCATGGCAGTTGAATGGTTCATAATATAGTTTTTTTCTTCTTATTTTGATCACTAAGTTACCAGTTTGATTTTTGATAGAATTTTATTCTTTATGTTGTTTGGTTACTGTGTTATATTTTCATGTATGGTAGCCATATGTTATATCTTTTTAAAAACTTTTTCTGAAATTAGTTTAGTTTTCCTTAATAGCTACAGATTTATTTTTGTCTACATCTTGTATTTCTAAGTGTGAAATTCATTAGAATTAATTTAAAAAAAATGTATCTAGGAGAGTACAAGAACAAGTTCAAGTAATTTAAAAATGAAAATTATGCATAACTACATCTGGTTTTAAAAGCCAATACTACGATACTATTACTCATTTTTCAATCAAACAAAATGATATTAAAAATAGAAATTATTCCAATTAAAGTTCTCAGATGTATTGCTTTATGCAGTAGTGATTGAGTACTGAATTTGCCAAAAAAAAAAATCTAAGAAATTAAAGAAACAAAATAAACAAAACATTATTTTCTTTGCAATCTACAATTCTACACAGTGACCTATATTCACAAGACGGTTTAATTTAGTTACCAGGTGAAGATATGTAGTGTTTTTGGAGGGTTGGTTAAATCTCTAATTGAAGAAATAGTCCATTTCTTTCTCCTCTTCTTAAGCAGAAGAAACGGCGTGAACATTAAGACACATACCATACACACAAGTTTATATTGTATCAAACAAATATGAAAATCTGATGTTTGTATCAAAAAGTTAAATTTTCCAATCTTCAAACCTTTTGTTAGATGCCTCATCCAAGTTAAAATTTGTTTGTAACACAGACCAATCCAGTGTACAAGATAAAAACAGGTTGATTTGATCATTAAATCATTTCTGGGTATTGTAAAAGAGCTCCAACCATGATATGATTCATATATCTGCCATCATCACTCTTGAGTTGCAAAAGCGTCTTAGTTTGAAAAATTGCTGGGTTATCATTTGATTCACTTCATCTCTTCTGAGACCAAGGTTCATTTGCATCAGGCTTCGTTCACAACCAGTGGAATTTTGATGAAGAAGAAAACAAGCAAATAAATCATAAGACCAGGTTTTTTTCTTCATGATTATTTCAGCGTATGCATGATTGGATATAGGCCTACCGTATATTCATGATATCAGTTATACACTGATTGTTGAGTAATTTATAGTGTGCATGTGGAAAACATTGTCGGTAGTTTTTCTCCATGTTTATTTATTACTAGGATTATCGGAAGATTTGTTTTAAAGTATAATTTTTTCTTTGAAATTGAAGTCCCACACTTTCACCATGTGTTTACATGCACATTTTTTTATCTGTTGCATAGTTGATTTCAGATCGGACTGTTTGTGTTTAAGAATACTAATTGAAAAACAGAAATTATTTAGAATTAACCCGTTGGTTACGGGAACCGGATGGGCGCTGTACAAAGTCTATGGAGATTTATGGAATCTCGTAGTCAACGGGTTAAAACTACAGTGCTACTCCATAGAGGCACAATGAAAATGTCAGAAATGTTCAGGATAAACAAGAATATCTTATTTTATGTCCCCGTTTGCCAACCCATTAATTGTTTTGAACATACACAAATTTTCTGTATTGGAAGAAAACATTAGTAGATATGTAATGAATACGTACAAAGCTGGTTTCGTATTTTTGAAGTAGTTTTCTTTAAGAAAGTCCTTGGTCTTAATTCCCTAGTTCTTGGGTGTTCAACTTAATCTTTTATCGGGTTGACATTGCAGGTGATAATACAATTAAGAAGGCTTATATCTGAAAATTGTTTTATGTTTATTTTCATAGTTTCGTAGCTTCAGTTGTGGCAATTACTATAAAGTAAATTGTAGAACATCTGTCGCTTCTATCCTCTCAGTATTTACCGCTCTGTCGGCAGTAAGACAAATGTACGATTGGGGTGATTAATTACACTTATTAGAGGAAGCTCAATGAAAGGTCTCGCTCCAAATGAATGAGATCTGTTATCTGTCCTCTTCGTTGACAGGTCATAGATGATTAATATCTATTGTGACCTCATTCAGGTGTCAAGTAATGCCATGTGCAAGCTTGTCTCGGACAGCTATGACCTGTCATGTATCATATTGTAGAACTCTTCGTTGAGTCCAATGATCAATGTGTGAAGTCGTTTTGGGACGGCATTAATGCAGTGGTATACAAGAACATAAACCCTCTCACCTTTACCTTAACTCTCTGTTGGTTCTCTTCACATGACTGCACATCTGTTGGCTGGTTATCTTTGCAATCCTGCATAAATAATTGATTTGAAATTTATATGTTAGTATCAGTGTATATTGCACATAAAGGCCACTTGGATCCAAATTTTAAAAAGCTTATATTTCGTACACGCTGATTTAATTCAGATCCATATCGGTCAGTCGTGCGACGGAAAATCGTGTAGTGTGCGGTGGCCTTGAAACTCAAGAATTAACAACTAACAGTTTGAAGGATAGAAACTTGTAATGCTTCAACATCAGACTCCCCTATGTCCCCTTGAAAAGAACATAGATTCTGGTCTAGTCTGTAAAAAAGGGGGTAGGGAGAAACAGAAACAAAAACAAGGAACCCCCCCCCAAAAAAAAAAACCCTTAATAAACATATTAAAACACACAAATACTGATCCGAAGAAACAAAAATACTCTCAAAGAACATATTAAAAGTGCAATTATCAGTAGTGAAATGCTGAAATTGCATTTTTCCCTTTGTTTACCCCTTCTCTTTTAAGTTCGAAGTTGACCTTCATTTACTAGTACTCATTCAGTATGTGAAACCTGCCACTAGTAGGTCCCCCTAGAACAATATTCCATTTTCACCGAAAATTGGCCCCTGTTGGACCTAATGCTAATGTAAACTAATCACGCTCCTGCATTGACCCTAATTGATTTGGTCTCTGTCAGCATAGTAGCACGTGGCTAGTTCCCCCGCTCTGTTTTTCGCCAGCCATCTGATGGTAAAACTCCCAAATCAATCAGGGAATCAGTGGAAAGAAGATGTGTTTTTCCATGGACCCTAGTACGTTGTAGTAGGGTCCATGGTCTTTCCCACCTCAGGAGTCAGGAGGTGGTTCGAGAACCGGTCTCGGACCGTTCCAACTCCATGTATTCACACAGATGATCCCAAAATTCCATGGTCACTCTAATTCCAACTAAACTGAGTTTATGGCTCTTATACTTTGCGATAGGTTCTTCTCAAATATTATTTTCTGCTCTACTCAATTGTTTTGACACAATGTTAAGTTGAGGGCAACCAAAAGAAATCCGCTGGCTCTAAAGAGGATAATGTTTTCCCCCGAACTTATTTGGAAAAAGTTGTGCAAAGAGACTTTATTACAAGAATTAGAATAATTATGGTCTCAATGAATGACCATTATTTTTATTCTGCTTGTATGAGCTAGCAGCATTTATAGCTGTACATTTAATTGCTTTGAATCTCGAAAATAGTAGGCATTCCTTTCAGTAGTTGATAATCCATTCATTTGTAGTTTAGATTTTTAGCATAATTAGGCAGTTGATAACTGCATATAAGTGGCATTGATTTGTAAAGGTTGCCATGTTTTCCTCAGCTAGTAATAACTGGCTTGTTTCCCGAATAATGATTAATGGTATGATTCACAGTGATCAAGAATGCCGAAGAAATAATGCCAATTGATGCGACAAACTTCACAGCTTTAATACATATAACATAGTTGCCATTTGAACATGAAATCATTACTGAATAAATATTGAAATAGACAAGTAAATATTTGTCTTTTGTTTTTGTTATTATTGGCAAAGAAAACACATTTTTCCATTCAAATATTTGATTGATTAATGTTTTGTGCACTCTTTGATTAATGATAATAGGATAGCTTGAACATCATTGAATGTGTGAATGCTGCTAAATAAACAAAAGATGTTATCTCTTATTCCCATCGGAGACATGACATGCAAATTCAAATTGATTTAAGAAAGGAACGGTCACACATAATTAAAAGTGCTTTTTGTAGGGACAGATGTTGTGGCAACGGTGTATGCACATATTAATTACTTTTGTCTGCATTCAGAATTAAAATGAGACATTTCATTATTTTGGAGCCCCTAACTAAAATAATGGGACTGATTGAACTGGTGTAGAACCTGGTATGACTCAACATTATTAAAGTACAAGTCAATGATAAGATTAAGATTTAAAACTTTTTTTTTCAAATGATTTGATTGTTATTTCTACAGATATGAGGGAAATATATCTGACCATGTGTAGTGCTTTTATTTCAACACAGCATTCATAGATCAAACTTTGATCATCAAAAATATCAGTAAGAAAGAATCAGTAGATCTTAAAGGGAACCAACACCCTGAGTAATTTGTTTGCTATACATGTAGAATACATTTGTGCCATGCCCTCTGCAAAATATTAGCATTTATGATTACTCCGTTTTTTTATTTATTGAGGTTTGAATGTGAATTTCAAACAACAAATAAATTAAAAAACGACTTGGCATAGACTACTCGATCACCCGATACTATCAATCGGTCGATCGCGCTATCGATATTTTTTCTGTCAAACGTTTTGATCGATAACAGTACTGCCGTTTGGCTAGAGTGCCGCAGATACGACGGTCCGGGGACCTGTAAAGTTCACTGTTGGTCAATTTTACTGGTCCGACCTAGCCAGTTGAAATAAAAACGTTTATATATCGAGGAAAAAGGGTGCACATAAATTATATTTAGCTCCACATCACGCTAAACAGAAATGTCAGGTGTAGTTGTTTCCCGATCGGTCACCGGTGTGTGTGAAAATCCGTGCCTGTGACTGCATATTTTGGACCAGTTCATATACCACAATGCATTGCGAGGTCATATAGGTTGAATTTCCCGATTTCCGGTTGATGCGTTATTTGCGACGCGGATCGGAGTTAATCGGAATATTCGTTCTGTAGAAACAGGTTGGTTTAAGGGCGATACGGTTTTTCGATTCCGGAAAAGATAAATCGTTTTCCACTATTTTTCTGTAGAAACACGCTGATAGATTCTGGTCTAGTCTGTAAAAAAAGGGGGTAGGGAGAAACAGAAACAAGGACCCCCCCCCCAAAAAAAAATCCTTAATAAACATATTAAAACACACAAATACTGATCCAAAGAAACAAAAATACATCTCAAAGAACATATTAAGAGTGCAATTATCAGTAGTGAAATGCTGAAATTGCATTTTTCCCTTTGTTTACCCCTTCTCTTTTAAGTTCGAAGTTGACCTTCATTTACTAGTACTCATTCAGTATGTGAAACCTGCTACTAAGTAGGTCCCCCTAGAACAATATTCCATTTTCACCGAAAATTGGCCCCTGTTGGACCTAATGCTAATGTAAACTAATCACGCTCCTGCATTGACCCTAATTGATTTTGTCTCTGTCAGCATAGTAGCACGTGGCTAGTTCCCCGCTCTGTTTTTCGCCAGCCATCTGATGGTAAAACTCCCAAATCAATCAGGGAATCAGTGGAAAGACGATGTGTTTTTCCATGGACCCTACTACGTCATAGGAGGGTCCATGGTTTTTCCCACCTCAGGAGTTAGGAGGTGGTTCGAGAACCAGTCTCAGACCATTCCAACTCCATGTATTCACACAGATGTTCCCAAAATTCCATGGTCACTCTTATTCCAACTGAACTGAGTTTATGGCTCTTATACTTTGCGATAGGTTCTTCTCAAATATTATTTTCTGCTCTACTCAATTGTTTTGACACAATGTTAATTTGAGGGCAACCAAAAGAAATCCGCTGGCTGTAAAGAGGATAATGTATTCCCCCGAACTTATTTGGAGAAAGTTGTGCGAAGAGACTTTATTACAAGAATTAGAATGATTATGGTCTCAATGAATGACCATTATTTTTATTCTGCTTGTATAAGCTAGCAGCATTTATAGCTGTACATTTAAGTGCTTTGAATCTCTAAAATAGTAGGCATTCCTTTCAATAGTTGATAATCCATTCATTTGTAGTTTAGATTTTTAGCATAATTAGGCAGTTGATAACTACACATAAGTGGCATTGATTTGCAAAGGTTGCCATGTTTTCCTCAGCTAGTAGTAACTGGCTTGTTTCCCGAATAATGATTAATGGTATGATTCACAGTGATCAAGAATACCAAAGAAATAATGCTGATTGATGCGACAAACTTCACAGCTTTAATACATATAACATAGTTGCCATTTGAACATGAAATCATTACTGAATAAATATTGAAATAGACAAGTAAATATTTGTCTTTTGTTTTTGTTATTATTGGCAAAGAAAACACATTTTTCCATTCAAATATTTGATTGATTAATGTTTTGTGCACTCTTTGATTAATGATAATAGGATAGCTTGAACATCATTGAATGTGTGAATGCTGCTAAATAAACAAAAGATGTTATCTCTTATTCCCATCGGAGACATGACATGCAAATTCAAATTGATTTAAGAAAGGAACGGTCACACATAATTAAAAGTGCTTTTTGTAGGGACAGATGTTGTGGCAACGGTGTATGCACATATTAATTACTTTTGTCTGCATTCAGAATTAAAATGAGACATTTCATTATTTTGGAGCCCCTAACTAAAATAATGGGACTGATTGAACTGGTGTAGAACCTGGTATGACTCAACATTATTAAAGTACAAGTCAATGATAAGATTAAGATTTAAAACTTTTTTTTTCAAATGATTTGATTGTTATTTCTACAGATATGAGGGAAATATATCTGACCATGTGTAGTGCTTTTATTTCAACTACAGTCATTCATAGATCAAACTTTGATCATCAAAAATATCAGTAAGAAAGAATCAGTAGATCTTAAAGGGAACCAACACCCTGAGTAATTTGTTTGCTATACATGTAGAATACATTTTTGCCATGCCCTCTGCAAAATATTAGCATTTATGATTACTCCGTTTTTTTATTTATTGAGGTTTGAATGTGAATTTCAAACAACAAATAAATTAAAAAACGACTTGGCATAGACTACTCGATCACCCGATACTATCAATCGGTCGATCGCGCTATCGATATTTTTTCTGTCAAACGTTTTGATCGATAACAGTACTGCCGTTTGGCTAGAGTGCCGCAGATACGACGGTCCGGGGACCTGTAAAGTTCACTGTTGGTCAATTTTACTGGTCCGACCTAGCCAGTTGAAATAAAAACGTTTATATATCGAGGAAAAAGGGTGCACATAAATTATATTTAGCTCCACATCACGCTAAACAG
>JZLH01S0082443.1:58155-69729 GCA_001188425.1 Eucidaris tribuloides | reverse complement strand
AAAAAGGTTACCAAGATAGCAGATTTTATATTAAAAATCAACCATCAAAGGAAAATTCTGATGAGGTATTAATATTAATGGAAGAGTCCCCTTTTATTACCTAATACCTGAAATATTCAAAAGTAAAATTAGATTGATTTGTTCCTTGATCTATAGAGCAAAGTCTACCAAACAAATTGTTTTTTAATACAAAAATGCAAATTTAATTGCTGTACAAGTACAGTCACCAAACAGCAGTCATATAATTCCATTTTTTTTTTAAGACTACAGTACTGGTTCTGTACTTCTCGTCTTTGTATAAGACTAGTATCGGACTCTAATGTTAAACCTTGTATTTTCTTGTTGCTATGGCAACATCTCCCACAAATTGAATAATTTCTTTTTGGACTATCGGATGACTCCCTCTGGACTCTGAATGGTTTTCTATTAATGTAAAGCATACTTTCATAATCAAATTGTAGGTATTATCGGTGGAGTAGTTTCAAAACCTTTCTTTCATGTTTTCATCTGTAAGGTCAAAGGTCTAAAGTTTAAATTGTGTTGGTCTTATTTCCACTCCCAAAGGCAGTTTATTTGATGTTAATAAATTATTTTTCCATGCCAGGTGGTGGTACAGAAATATCAAATTTCTCTGTTAGATATGATTTTTATGGAGCATAACCTATAAAATGAAGGAATTTCTATATACATGTACCTTATTTCATATAGGTGGATTTAGTGATTTTTTATTGGCAGATTTCTGTAGATTTTTCCTCGGGTAATGAATTTGTAATATCTGACAACCTAACACATGAAACCTTGCATAATAGTTTGATATAAAAAAAAACCTACATAAATAAACAAATACTCACTCAGTCAATCATCAATTCAATTTTCTTCATGTTACACCGAAAAGCAGTAGGGGGTAAACTTGAAACAGATACTGCATACATATACACACACAGACAGAAACACAAAAACATTTCATATACTACACATATGCATAAACACATACACACACAAACGAATAGACGTATACACACATATACCCACACATACACATTTACTCTTAAAGACGCTATATAACACTGTGGACGACCCATTTAAAAAATTGCCAAACTTTGCTAACTTTGCTATCTGACAGTGTTTGAATGGACAAATAAACACCCTAGAACATAAAAGTTCGGAGTGTTATGCTGTCACTAGTACAATATTTGCAGATACAAACTGGCATATTAATTTTGAATCGGCCGATAGGAAATTCTGCAACACAGCAGTCTATGGGGAAAGCTGGAATGGTCTCAATGATTTTCACTTTTTTAAAGCATTTAATGATCGTTTTAAACTTTTTTCAGGGCTTCACTTTTAGACCTGTCATCTTATTAAAGACACTGGTAGCATGGAATCATGTAGCCTCAGATTTTTTAAAGCAGGGATCTTCTTTTGGCATGCCTAAAAATTAACATTGTTTAAAATACAATGTCATTTAGAAGAAAATGCCATCTGGGAACCTTTAGAAAAATATAAGGACTAGAAACATCAGGTTTTAGTGGAATTATAGTGACGCTAGACTCAGATTTAATTTTTTTTCTCTGTGAGAAAAAATTCTATCCATAGAATGTACACTAAACGGCTGTTTTTCTTTAGCATTTTTTTAAATTTAGGCGACATATCACTGACCCCCAGCATTTCATAGACATGCTCTTTATTCATATAGCCTAGGGCCATGGGGTTATCTTTTCCTGGTCTGTTATTTCTTTTCGGGATGTTTGCCAAATGAGATCCACTGCTTTAACCTTGCGAAACATTGTTATACAGTGCTTTACTCAAATACACTTCATGCAATTCACTCTTCATTACATTGCACACATCACAAAGTCATTACTTCACACACACACACCACACACACACACACACACCACACAACACACACACACACACACACACACACCACACACACACACACACACACACACACACACACACACACACAACACACTCCAATCACTCACACAAACCCAAACACACTAACACATACACACATACACAAGTCATACACATAACATTACACACACAATACACACTCTGCCACATACCCTAAAACAAACACAACACCACAACACACAAAACCACCACACACAACACACACACACACACACAACACACACAAACACTACACACATACAAACAATCACTTGTGAAGTACAGCTTCTCAAACTACTATGGTCACCTGCAGGCTGAGGTTTCACTGCAACTTAATGCCTTACCAGCTCGTTAGCTGTAGGCCTCCACTAAAACAGAGAGAAAACTTTCTAAAACAACTTTCCCTCCCTCCTCCTTACTTCGGGCAACCACCTCATTCACTGATCAGAGTCTCCTCCTGCTCGGTAGGGCACCTGACCCATCCCCCATCACCATCGTCATCGCATCATCACCCCCTTGGTTGATCTGGGCTAGGCCTGGGGGTTCCCTGCACTTCTTGGTCTAAGGAAGCTGCAAGGAGTGACTTTTCAGTTTTCATCTACTGCAATATAGCGGCCACTGACTGGAAGGGGATTGAAGCACCCTGCTGAGAATGGACTCATGAGCAGTGACTGTGGATATTTTCTGAATTTTTAAATTGTTGTTGTATTGTTTCATGTCAGTATTTCAAGAATTTCAGAAAATCGCAACCCAAATAGGAATTTACGTTTTAGGAAACATTGTTGCGGTCGTGTTTGTACATTGCACGGACAATGGTGGTATCAGTTTGTGTATTCAATGAATATTTCACCTCAGCCAGTGGAAGAGGGGGAAATCATCGGTGGAATGGATGTGCTTCTGTTTTAGTCATGTGACAACGAGCAGTGTTTGTTTTTGTCTCTGGAATATTTCATCGTCATCATCATCATCATCATCTTCATGTTGAGATCCTGAATTTCATTCTACTTTCATTACAGGGGGAAACATGTGTTTGTAATCAACTCATGACCCTGCAAAAGTTCATCGCTAATTGACCGACTCTTTCTTCATCCATGGAGGTGATACACTTGTGGAATCAATAGTTGAATGTCCGGAGATTGTCATAAAATGTTTTCTTTCGGAAAAATTAATGATGCTCGTGCGTGTGATTGTGAAAGAAACTAGCTGCGAGAACTCACAATTACACATGATAATATGGTAGTAATCGATGCGGGTCTCAATTATGTGAAGCGAGGCATTATTTATACAAACTTTAGTGCGAGCCGTATCCTTGGAGAAAACAAAAGCGATTTGATGGGTGACCCCGCCAGTGACCCCGCTGTCAGCGCCAACTTTTTGTCATTTTTCTGCCCGATAAACTCGGCATCAATGACTGCAAATTGAGTTGGTGTATGGATTGCATCTACATGTGGTATCCTTTACATTAATGGCATCTACAGTCGTTGCATCATTGATAGTCTTGAATGCCCAGGAACTGGTATGATTCATTCTCGTTCTGGGTGATTTGGTTTCCATTTGTGACATGGGATGTCCATTCTTTTATCTTCCTGTTTCAATGTACCATACCATATTCTTTTTGTGTTATGAGACTGGATGCTCAAGACTAGAGGTTGTTAATTATTTTTCTATTGTTTTCCATGTACTCTTAGATACTACAACAGACAGGTAGACTCCGAGTAGAGCCAAGATCGGAGTTACATGTATCTGTCTGTTGTACTATTTAAGTGTACGATATGGAAATAACACTGCTGGATTTCCATGTACTTTCTCTGTGTTAGAAGATTGGGTAGTGGATTTGCAAGTCATTAGCTTGCCTTCATTATCGAGTACCGAAACGTAGATTAGTACTGTAATGGTGAGTGTTGATAAGTCTGAGATCCATAGTCATGAGTTGTGTTGA
Organism: Eucidaris tribuloides; assembly: GCA_001188425.1. NCBI lineage: Eukaryota > Metazoa > Echinodermata > Echinoidea > Cidaroida > Cidaridae > Eucidaris > Eucidaris tribuloides. The sequence continues at coordinate 65,888 of JZLH01S0082443.1, read as the reverse complement.
TTTGTTGAGGAGGGACATGTTACGGATAGGGAATGTTGTTCTTTTCTGGTAGTTTCTACTTTTGCTCAATAATGCGAATTTGCGGTTTATGTAGCACCGAGAGCAAGACGAGCGGAGCGCCATGATTGGTCATCGGGCTTCGCCTGCCGTAGTGGAGGGCAAAGGAGTGAGCGGCTTTGCTAGACGGGCTGATCGACGCCATTTTGGAACGGGCAAAACGTGAGCCGTTTGACGTCGGCGGATTTTTTTAAATTTGCTCTGAAAATGAAAAGGATAAAGTTTACCGTGGCCAGATTTCATCACCAAAATCAATATGTTTAAGCGCCAAGTCTCTATGAGAGGTGTTTATTTATTTACTTCACAGTTGGCTATGATATGAGCTGATTTGAGTTCATATAGATGTTTTTTGCGTCAACAGAATAACGTATCTTTTAAAGATCTGGCAGTGAAGACTAGATCTGTAGTTTGTTCATCTGTAATTGAAATCTACTTTCGATGTAGATTGCATTCTTGGCATTATTTCCCAGTGCTCCCATTTTATCTGATTTTAATTCCAGGTACATATGACTTTTCTGGTCTTTGTTCATTTCATAAGCATGGCATATTGCTCTACAAAGGTAGTTGTGGTATCACATGCGTATAATACTAGTATGCTGTGCACATGTGTGTAACATTAGTCTTCCAGCAAGACACTCTAAAAAGATCATTTTTGACCTAAAAACCACAATACTTGACATGGCAGCCATTTTATCTGCCAATGCATCTGATCTGTAATGATAGCCAGGGGTGGCACTAGGGTGAAATTTTGGCGGAAGGGGTGAAAACCGGGGGCAATTTTGCAACAAGCATTTAAAAAGATCCTCAGGTCCGAAAGAACATTGTTGTATCGTGCAAATAGATGTGAAAAGCAAATTAAAGAAAAAAGGTCATTAGATCTTATAAAAAAGTGATCTGTGGTGCAAATTGTTATGACAAGCAAAAACAACAACAAAAAATGGGGTGGGGGTGGGGGTTAGGTGTGATCAGGTCTGGAAGATGTATCCATAACTATGATGCAAATCAATGCAATGGTGCCTCAATACATGTGTGGTGGAAAAGTCTGGGGGGGGGGGGGGAATTGGTCCAAAAACACACAACCCCCTAATTCTGTATTTCCAAAAGCATGGTGGGGGGGTGCCCCTGTGGTGCCACCCCTGATGATAGCCGATATGACACATTGTAATTGTAAGGTCAGGAGGACATAAAAGCAGCAGTGATACGGGAGCTTCGCTGCCAATTTGCCACCCCAGCAGATCCCCCATAGTCACCAGGTTCATTCACCTCTTAGTTCACTTTCTTTGGGATGAGTATCCGATGACAGCAATGTCTGATCTGCAAGTGTGGGTGGAAATTGAAAATGATCTTGGTGGGATGATAGCTGGTCTGCTGACAAAATTTCTCTGTTTCTCTGTTTGTTTCACATGTTGGTGGAAGAGTAGTAATAACTTGTGAATAATATATCCAGTCAGTGTTTCAACATATAGTTCTGAAGTTTCAAAATCAGATTCACACCGTAAGTGAGAAAATTTCACCATGTCATTTGAATACGTTAGTGCCCAGTTGAGCGTAAGTCAGGTTCTTCAGTTGGTTTCCAATACATATTTACTTGCCAGTCCTACAAGCCCTGCAAGTACAACATCATACAAAATTGCAGAAAGGCAACACCCTATTGTCAAATTATTTCTACTTTCTAGTAATATTTTGATTTCAAAAAGGTGGAATTTTGAATTGTAAATTTAGAATGAACAAATTCTGAGTCTTACTTTAATCCAGCTTGTTGACAATGATTGTACACAATTCACCTTTTTTGCACACCATTTTAAAGATATTTATTTGGGGCACACTATTCCGAAACTAAACTGGCATTGATTGACTTAGGAACCTATACCTAGTTACCTACACTTCGTTCATTCCATCTACCCTCTCACCCTCAATTCATTCTAGCTCTATTACCAACCGTCATGGTCTTTTTCAATCCGGTCCTAACAACGCCTTCCATCCTGCACAAAACAGCCTCCGAAATCAACCACAAATCGGTCAGACAAAATTTGATTTTACCCATCCTGACAGATTTACCCCATCCTGACAGATTTACATTGACCAATCACATCTCTCTGTGACCGTAGTCCAGTTTGCGGTGTCGTCGCTTTCACGGCACTATCTCGTAACGATTGAGTTCTAGATTTTCGTTCAAGTTTTTCTGTCTTTGGAAGGTCAGTGATGTCTTGAAAGGATAGTTGTTGTCTGACAGAAATGGCATATTTTGTTGCATTTAAGTAGCAGGAACACTATAAAAGTGTCATTATCGACTGGGTAGAGGATTTTTCACGACTCCACTAGTGCCTTGAGGCATGTCTATGTACTTGCATTTGAGAAATTTGTTGAGAAATCCAAGTAGGATTGTCCTGATGAGTTAGATTATTATTTTCTAAAAAAGAGAACCAGCTCTCCGAGAATGAACTTCAAGTGTAGACCTAAATGTTCTTGACAAAAACTCTTTAATAAAAAAAAGAAAGTTGCAAAGAAATAAAGTAAACAAAATGTCTAGATGTTTGGGCAGAGTTTTTCATTTGTCATCAATTTAGTACAAATGATTTCTTCCCATTTAAAGGCATTGTATAACAATGTTTCCAGTTTAAAAAATCTGAGCTACATGACTCCCCATGCTACTAGTGTCTTTGATACAGTCTAAAAATGAAGCCCTGAAAAAATTGCAGTGTAAAACAATCATTAAGTGCTTTAAAAAAGTGAAAATCATTGAGAGACCATTCCAGCTTTTCTCCATAGACTGCTGTGTTGCAGAATTTCCTATCGCCCGATATAAAATTAATGTGCCAATTTGTATCTGCACATATTGTACTAGTGACAGCATAACTGTCCAAACTTTTGTGTTGCAGGGTGTTTATTTGTCCATTCAAACACTGTCAGATATGTCAGATAGCAAAGTTCGACAATTTTTTAAACGGGTCTTCCACAGTGTTTTTTATTAGAAAGAACTTGATTACCTTTAATTGGCCAAATTAAGTAAAAAGAAAGAAAACATTATTCTTGATATTAATATGAACATGGAAATGCACGATGAGCATTTCAATGCAGAATGGGGATCATAATGGCATAATATATGCCTTGTAATGTCTGTCATCTCTGTATCATTTTGCTGTAAAATAGAAATTCTTTATTGAAAGCAATTTGTCTTTTCCATCAAGTGCAGTGATTGTACATGTATGTCTTCTAACAAAGCAAATAACCAAATATATTTGTGATGAGTAAATACAGTTTATGTATCATCATCTCTCTGGTAGGGCTACTGTTTTACCAAGTTTAGATGAAAGGACCTCCCAAAATACACTAAAGATCAGAATGTACCCTAGCAAGTTGATCATTCTTCAAATACCATTCTTCTAGTTTGTTGTCATACTATACTCCTGGCATAATATCTGAAAACACAAAAGGCGACAGTTTTCCTTTTCTGATATTTTGACTTTTGTGTTTTCATACCCGTGATCAAATCTGTTTTCATTGGTATTTCCCCGGGGAGAAGGGGGGCAAAACAGACATGGGTGTGATCTGTGACTTCGGCTGACCCCCCTGACGCCACGAAAATTGAATCGGTGATGACGGAATACGAAGGTGGGTTCTCTTTGCTCCAGGGGAAAAACAATTGAAAATATAAATAAATACAGCATTCTTCCCACTTTGTGTGCTGGGCACTTGATGAGTAGTTTGTAGCTTTGACCAACGGCTGTGCCCAGAAATTGGCTCTCTAGCACAATGTCATGAAGCATTAGGTTTGCGGTGTCTGGTATATTATGAAGAATACAAAAAATTAACAAATGGCAGTTTTCATACTTATAAGAGAACTTTGAAACTCTTCCGATATGCCGACCACTTTGATAAACTTGATTTATCTTCAGTTATCTTCATATTCTACTTTATTTTGTATATTCTGAGTATTTTATTTAGTACCTTTACAATGTGATCACACCTTTAAAAAAAAGGACCAATTTTGAGCCAGGCTTTGGACAATGGTTATTCCCCCTTCCCCTCTCAGGTCACCCGTGAAGGTGTTCAAACACTATCACAAGAAGGGCCCAATTCATTTGATGTATCTGTGAATTTATTGGGGTCATAAATGTTTTCTAAGGACAGTACACTTTCTGCATTGCTATAAGCCAGACTCAATTAGAAAGTTTTGTCAAAAGCTGTTCAAACTTTTAAGATGTAGTGATATTATAACGTAGCCTTGATGGATTTTATATTATGAATTGAATCAAGGATTAGTGGGCCATTTGAAAGCCAACTAGTACAAGAAGATGAAAGGTTTTCCTAAAAAATAAGGGGGAAAATTGTATGTCAGGTACGAAAATTTTCTGAGAAATTGGGCAATACTTTTTCAGAAACCTGGTAGCTCATGGCATCTGGCTTTGAACAGGTGAATTAACCCTGATGGATGAAGCATGGACATGCTTGTAGGACAAGAAATAAACATTGATCAGAATGTCTTGACAAGGGCAAGAGATGGGCTGAAATCATGGTCTAGGTTAATGACAAATCTGTGCTTGTGGTGAGTTTGATTATTTCCAGGTCCAGTTTTGAGGTCAAATTGTGTCCCTCATATAAATGGTAAAAAGTTCTTGGAGTGAGGCTTTGCTAAGATGTATGGATCCACCAAAGGTTACCAATATTCATTATGAAATATCTTAATGTAAAATGTTGCCCAGTAATATATGGTCAACAGTAGGCCTATGTGTTTGCTTCTCCAAGCCAATTGATTTCCTTCTTTGAAAGTTGCATCCTCAGATCATAAGCCCTTGTGGTAGAGTCCATACTCAGATTCAGTTGTTTGTTGCTACAACTGAATTTCTCAGCAGGTTTCCTCCTACAATACATGCATGAAAGTTGTGTCCTCAAATAATTAAATTCTTTATTTGTTACAACTAGAAGTTAGACTTTAGAAGTTTAGAACATATAATGTGTGTCATTTTAGCCAAATTCTTGAGAACTATAAATAGTTCAAGCAAATCTAGACATTTTCCCATTTTTCACAGAATCAGCTCCTGATGTTTTATGAAATTTTGCACAATGCCAGGCTTTCGGTCATTTTGCTATGAACATACCTCCATTTAAAACAAAGATTTAGTTTTCAAAATTAATTTTCAGAGATTTTTTTCATTAAGCAAATGTTTTGGTATATATATGGGTATTTCCTTCAAGATCCCTTCCATCCATAAATTGTTGGAAAGTAATTTCTTGTCCCACTGATTCACACGTGTATGCACACAAAATGGAACTATCACTCAGTATTCACTATTCAGAAGGATTAGCAGCCATTGCTCACTTCCATACCATAAGTACTCGCTAATACCCCGTTTTATTTGCAAGCAAAATATTTGTAGAGAACACCTGGTCTCCCCTTTCGACAATATCCCTCTCCAAAGTGGTACATGAAAATCCTGCATTGGTAAGCTTAAACTTTCATTGACACTTGAGAGAAACAATGCTCCAGTAGTGTGGGGAGGAAGCTCTTTGTTCTGACATGAAACAATTCAAAAGACAGTGAATTGTAAAACAAGGAGCTCAGTGTGAGAATGTCCGTGTGACATCCGTTTGTATGTCTGTCATGGTACCGTGTGTCAAGTGTTTGTGTTTCTTTAAATAACTTGCTTAAACTCTCTCCCCTGTCGATAGTGTCCAGGTGTCGATGAAGATGATGGTAAAATAGGATGAGGTATTTGAAACACGGAAGTATGGGTGTAAATGGAACTTGTCATTAGAAGTAGAATGAGGCAAGTTTTATTTTTGTTCCCACACCTGTAGGATTAGCCTAAGATTTAGACTATTTTTGCCTTATTCCAAAGCAAGATAACAAATACGTCTAGGTGTGAGTTTGGAACTAATACCCCTTTCACGCTGGCGAGATTTTCCCCGGGTGCACCCGGGTACACCCGGGGAACACCCGGGGAATCTCTAAGCATGAAAGGGCACTCGGTTGAACTCCCGGGGAACCTCCGATTAAATTTTCGAAAAAATTTACCCTAGAACCGTCCAGGGTAAACACGGATGAACCTCCGGGTGTTCCCCGGGTGTTCCCCGGGGAAAGTCTAGCGTGAAAGGGTGTCTAGGTGAATCACCGGGTGAAAAATGCAGATTAAAGATCAAAGTTCATGCGTAGGTCGGCCGTGCGCTGTACAGCTGTGTACGCGTACGTGCACACAACACGTGAAGTTCACAACAGCGCGTACGAAATTCAACGGGATGGCATAGTCCAGTGTGAAAGGAATCTTCCCCGGTGATTACCCGTTCGTTTCAACTGTGAATTCACCGGTGGTTACCCAGTGGTTCCCCGGGGGAAGCAGCATGAAAGGGGTATTAGACTAGCTAGTCAGCTCTGACTGGGTTTGGGGGTCCCCCCCCCAAAAAAAAGAACAGTATATGAAATTAGACTACCATACTGTAGGATTGACCCTCCAGAACCTTAATTTCCCCCATAACTATTGTCACATGAAGTACTATAATTTTGATTCTGTGAAGTCTAGACATTTCCATTTTTGAGGAAAAGATACAAAATAAAAATGTTGGGGTCTCACAGCATTTTTTTTTGCATTTTCTGCACAGGTCTGCACAGGAAATATTAAAAATCATATTGTCTTGTAGTTTTTGTTTTGTTTTTTTGGTACGTTTGACATCATTATCTGATGTCTGAGTTGACAATATCATACTGTGTGAATGATTAAAGAAAAGAAAATTTGTCAGATCAACTAGAAATCATATGTTGGCTTTGAATGTATAGTGCATTTTTCTAAATAAATATTTTAATGTTTGCCTCATAGTCTATAATTTGACAAAACAATCCAATAAATGTCATCAGCTATCAATTTATAGACATCGCTCTACTGGTGGCAATAATAACCCAGTCGTTAGGACTAGCCATACTGTTGCCACTTGCACCAAAATCAATAAAATTATAAAACATATCCCTGTAGTCCCACCTCCATTGTTCTGCCGTGTGTAATTAGCCCCACCAAGGCCACCCCACTATTACGCTATCAATTAAACATAATAATGGGTCACCTGAATGCAAACATATGGTGCATCTGCAGGAGAGGAAATGGAACATAAAAGAAATAGAGCATCATATACTTCATATTGATGGGCGGTTTTGGGACTGTGTGTATTATCCTTTTATTCATATTTTTGTTTCTGAGCGCTGTTTATATAAGGAGGTTTCCTGTATATGTAGTCCCACCCATAACAATAGAGCAGGGTGATAAAACGTGAAATGGCCACCTTCTGATATGTGTGCAGAATCCTACGGAGAATCAAATTTCTTCTTGATACTTCACCAAGGGAACTACATTTTACATAAGTGTATTTTTTTCATCTGTGGGACTTGTTCTTGGAGACTAGATTCTGCCGTGAGCTGCTGTCCGTCATAAAATAATTTGTGATGATCTGATCAGTTTTTTGGTTACAGTAGGGCTGTGTAACGTAGGCGGTGGAATAACACAGGCTGCACTGATGTATCACATGGACCTTTTGTGAAGTTGATGTTTTTGTTGAAAAATGTTGCCATGCTGAAGGATATATGGATAATTTTATGGATATATCCAAGTCATGCTCATGGATACTTGTTTAGGATACAATGATTGTGGCACCGAATCATGCTGTTCATCACAGCGAATTCATTTTGTTGC
>JZLH01S0082443.1:34944-57921 GCA_001188425.1 Eucidaris tribuloides | reverse complement strand
TCTCTATCCATCCATCCATCCATCCATCCATCTGTTTATCTTTCAATTTATCTTATCTTTAGGCCTATTATCTACATGTATCTGTCTATCCATCTATCTGTCAAGCAACATCATGTATTTATCTTCTATCTATCCATCCATTTCCCGGTTTTTCCTTCTATCTGTCCGTCTTATCTATCCATCTGTCTATCTGTTATCTATCTGTCTATCCATCCATCTTTCAGTGCTAGGGAAGTACCTCAAGCTGTGCTCTGTGAGTCTGATCCCCTTCACGGACCAATTTCTTATTGATTGACATGCTGTCACTCTTTGTCGGAACGTCAGACTAATATCCGTCAATTGAGAGATGAAGAATTCATCAACACTTTAGTTTCTATGACCAATAATGTTAATCTGGTTCGTGGACTGGCATACTTCAAGTTGTTTGCTTGTGAAATAATCATTAAGGCTCTTGTAATCATTCACATCTCACTATCTGGTGCCTTCAATTCTCAACCTCGTATTCAGAGCTTTTTGCAACAGAAATTAGACATGTACACAAGCGTCGCCAATAAAATTGTTTATTATTTTCTATTACCACTCATAATATATTTGAATTCAAAATAAATGTTGATATAGGCATCCACACGAAATAGTAAGGAAACTTATAATAAGTTTCTGTCAAGTTATAATTTACAGAAAAAAAACATTAATTCGTGGAAGCAAGACATTGAATTACAAATTTCCTTGTATTTTGTGATGGGCAACTAGTTTCGTACCATTTCATTGTTTATTTCACTTCCTTATTTCAAGTTCCAGCAATGGAATTATTTTAGTGATCACTTCCAATTCAACTCAAGAATGATTGAAAGGTTCGGACACATTCTCTGCACCCAACATGCATTCTGTAATTTGCAGACTATTGAATCTCTTGCTGTGTCCTTTATAGCAGCACACAGCTTATCGCAGCATGCTACCTCTGATAGGGTTTACGTCAAGTCTTGCCATGAAATGATTACTTGCAAATTATTCCAAGGTTATATCTTGTTGATGATTTCGATAGAGACCTCATACCTAAACAGGTGACAAGTAATAAGGGAAGACCAAGGAAGGACATTAGAAAATGATGTGCCTTAAAGGCAAGGTTCACCCCTGATGTCAAGTTGGTTTTGATAAAAGCAGAACAATGAGAGAAACATTAATGCAAATTTGGTGAAAATCCACCAAAGAATAGCAGAGCTATGAACTTTAAAAGCTTTAAATTTGTGACGTCAAAATTTGTGAAAATGATGTTACCTGTACATTTAATATGTAATTAGAAACATTATTTCATACATGCTTCTTTGACAGAAAAGCCCATTCAATTATCATGAACCAATATAAATTGGTAAATTATTGAATTAATATTACATGACATATGGGGAGCTGCTCGTTTATGACTTCACAAAATTAAAACTTTGAAAGTTCATAACTCCGCTATTCTGTGGTGGATTTTCATGAAACTTTCATATTTTTGTTATCTCTTATTGTTCTGCTTTTATTAAAACCAACTAGATGTCAGGATGGACCTTGCCTTTAAAGGCAGTGTGATAGACTTGTATCATCTTTCAATACCCTGGAAATTGCACACTCTGATATGCTTCCATTGTTTGAAAATGAATTAAAAACTAAAAAGTTGGGGGAGGGGGGGGGGAGCTATTCTTCCATAGGTCATGTATGTAATGATATGTTCCCACTGATTATTTAAAATTTATCATGCCCACTGCCCAGCCTGTACATCATTTTAAACATTTTTCAGTGGGTTTGATGTTTCTGATGTCTAATGTGACGATACCATTTTTTATGAAAGATCGTTGAAAACTGTTAACTGGCATTAGATTTAAGTCAAATTTCAGTGACATTTATAAAATATCCTTGCAACTATACAAGATTCTATTAATGGAGTCTCATCCCTCCATCCTAACTTTGTTCAGTTTCACTCTCAAATTGGCAAATTAAATTTTGGCATGGAGACGAAAAGTGTCATTTCAGGAGAAAAAAAAAACTCGTGAACAATTTTGCCTCACAGTTTTAATGATATTACTTTGCATCAAGTCTGTCTGATGATTAAATAATATCAGTTGGCATATTGTTGGGAATACATGTAGTCACGTGCACTTAGGTTCATTCTTTCTCCCCCCCCCCTCCCCACACACACACCTTTTGTAAAATTTGATAAGATGTGTAGAAATAGTGTATTGTACTATTTTGTTTCAATTTTGCTTTTCATGATATTTTGTGGGAATGGTGAATTGCACTTTTATGTTTCAATTTTACTTCTTCCCTTGTGATATTTACGTCTGGACCCTGGGCACTGGTTCCTAATTCAGTTTCTCTGCAGTGGATTTCATACTGTTATCTCCCTGGTACGATGATTCTTTCATTTTCTCTCCGGGACTGTTATATTTGTCAAATAGTTTAGTGCCAAACTAGCAATCAAATCCAACACCACACATTGAATAAGGGTCTTCAGAATCTATCAAATAAAATTCCAAATAAAAGTGCATTTTATGACTCGGTAGAGAGGTGAACGTACTCGGGGAACTGGCAAAAAGATTATTGCCCTGGCAAGAGATACAGCCCTCGAAAGAAAGTGTCTTCCCGTAATTACCATCGAGTCTCTAACACAAGACTTCTCCCTCACAAAGGACATCACGACATTATTCGGAGTAATCAACGGTGATAAAGGGGGCTAGTTTGAGACGCTCGATTATTTTGTCTGTCGATGTCTACAATGATGTCTTCCCAAGACCCTTCGGGGAGTTTTCGTCTCCACGATTCAGCGGTCTTCTTTTGTCCTCCTCTCCTTTCTTGAACTTCGTAGGCACTTCTAGTCAGGGGACTCTCGTCACGAGGCACTGACAGTCGTAACAATTGGAGGAAAATTAACGGGAGGGCTCGCATTGTCTCCCTTTCAGCGTGATTCAGTGGGACGGGTCTTCCTTTATTTAATGCTTGATTAAGTTTGGGCTGGTGTTGAGCGATTCTCCGGGAGCAACCCTACAACGCAGTTGGTGGGATGCTGGCTGATTTTTTTTTTTCTGTTTTTATTTTCTTTTTGTTGTAGGGGATCATCATTAGGAGTGGTGCGGCTATTTATATTCAGTGCCATTGAGATGGAATCAGCACCCCTCGCTCTGTTTACATTATGCTTGCTGTTGTAAAGGGGGGTTTATTCTTATGTCGGGAGTAGTTGAAGTTGGAGGTAGCTCCGCTGTTTTAGCTGAAGCCTGAAGGATATTTAACTTTCAAACAAGGTCGTACCAATCGTCTTGTGATTTCTTAATTCTTCAAACTAGTTGTGTGCGTCCTCGCATCTCAGCCATTGAGGTTCATGTTATGTCTTGAAAACTCAGATGCGCAACATTGCCTGAAAAATCAGCAGAAACTACCAATGATTTCAATCTGCGATTTCATGGAGATTGTCGACTTGTATTTTGCTCAATTATGCATTGTTTTTGCATTTTAGTTGCAACAGAGTTCAAGAGTTGATGAATGGAATACTTCAATATTGGGGGACAGTTCGCGCAGCTGTTGGTTTTTCCACAGCGGGATTTGCTCGATTCATTCATTTATACATTTTTTGAGTGAATATTGATTGGTGAACATTTACAGAGCAAATCCAGTGATCAAAGCGTGCTGGTTGTGATTGTTTTATTTAATTAAAAACAGGAATTAGATGCACATGTACAGCATTTTCCTTAAAACCGCACAGACCAGGTTCTGAGGATGAAAAGTGTGATATTGGAATCAAGAGTTAGTGATGACCATTTGGATGCGCCATTGTGAAACATGCAAAACTCACCATTGAAATCATGGATGTACTGTGTGAAAGGACTTGAATTGAGATGGACAGGTTAAACCAGGCCATTATATCCACTCACAGGATGTGGTGAGCAATTCTTCTCATTAACCTACTGTTATTCCTGTGAACAGTAATTTGGAGTTGTGGTCACCACTCGCCACTGGAGTTATCTGTCAATCAAACTTCATCACACTGTGAGCAACAACTTTGCCAACCTTGCCAATTTGAGGAGTAACCCGGATTCCTGGAATGCCAGGTCTTATTGTCGCAATCGAGAATCCATTGAGTCATTACAGGATGACGGTAAACACTTGATATTTATTTTAAAAACGTGGAAGAAATTAAAACTAACTGAAAGTTGACTCAAGCGAGAGATAAGAGCTGTTTGCGTCCATGTATGGGGAACTCGGCCGTCAAATCGCCCCGTTGTCTCTGCCTCCCGCCGATTCTGTTTGTCCGTTCGACGAGGTGTCACCCTCAACGTGACAATCTTAAAGCCGCTCGATCTGCCGTCCAGATGCACATGGTTGCGGAGGTGTATTCTCTCTACGCATATCGATGTGCAGGTATACAGTTGTCAGTTATGTTGTTCCAATGGTCAAAGAAAGCAGACTACAGACAGACACACAGACACACACACACATGCCCTCATACACACACATACGCATACACTCACAGACACGTGCACACACACACACACACACACACACACACACACACACACACACACACACACACACACACACACACACACACACACACACACACACACACACACACACACACAAGTAAACTTGTGTTTTTATTCAATATGAAGGAGTTATAGAATACAACAGCTGGAAATGTAGTAGAAATATTAGTAGCAGACTAGTAGTAGTAGTACTGTAGTAGTAGTAGTAGTAGTAGTAGTAGTAGTAGTAGCAGTAATAGTTATAGAAGTAAAAATAGATGTAGAAGTAGTAGATGAAGCAGCAACAGTATTAGTACAAGCAGTAATAGTGGTTATAGAAGTAGTAGAAATAGTAGCACTAGTAGTAGTAGAAGTAGTAGTACTACCAGTAGTAGTAATAGTAGTAGTAGTAGAAGTAGTAGCAGTAGTAGTCATAGTTGTAGTAGATGTTCACCATGTTTCATTCTTCTGAGATGATAAGTTAAGACGGTGACTTACTTCTTTTCGAAAAGCATTCATAATCATTTTTGCCTGGCAAATTTGAACAGCAAGCAAGAGAATGTTGGAATTTTGCTGACAAGTAAGGAAAAGAGAGCAATTGTGTGTACATAATCAATGAGGAGTTCTCCACACTGTCATCACTAAAAGTGACAAGTTTCTAAGTCTTCTGAAATTGAGGCCTGACTATAATGTTGCAAATTCATAACTCTTGAATAGTTGAGCCAATTTTGTTCAAACTTGCAGTTTTCTCTCTATTGTTCTGCATCCTCTAAATGCACATACATGTCCTACTTTCAGCCTTTAACCTTTCCATTTCTATAAGTATATCATGCCTCTTATAACTCAATGGCCTTATCCCAGCTTGGAAATGAGAGGGCACATATATATCAATGTTTGATTTTTGACACTGATGCTGCTAACAGTACTGCCCAGTGCCCATTACTTTTGCCACTAATGGACTGAAGCATTAGAACTGTGACGTTACGAGTCACGACTATCAGTTATTCCTCATACACGTAGGTGGGTGATTTCTATGGGTCTTAAAAGCTTTGATCAGTTTATAAATAGATTGGAATAACATGCTGTGTAAGCTTAATGGATCTCACACCTCACATTTGATGAATAGAGAGTTTTGCTAATCGTAGTCCGTCTATTGATTGACATGAATGTTGGCCACTCTGGGCTGTGAGAGGGAGAAAGATAATCTCTCTCTGTCGGAGACTGTACATCATATCCAATGGTGGGTGAAATCGCTGGAAGTCTGTATTAATGGACAGATGTCAAATGCATTGTTTTTGTTTTTCAATGTAGTCTTAGATGTACAATATTTTGCTGTCGGGCGGAGATGTAAAACATCAATATCCCCCAAATTTAAAGGAGAAGGACCAGCAACTAACAGGCATAAAGTAAAATAAAAATGACATTGGGATATTGTGAAATATGTACATGTGATAAAGACAGCCTAAATAAGGGATGGTGTGATATTCACCCTGAGCAAGGCCCTATAAAGAGTGAATTTGTATTTATTTTATGTCTTGCAAGTTTTATCCGTGGATAAAACTTGCAGAAACAGCTATAGGGGTGAGCTTATAGATTCAAATAGTGCATACATTACACGGGCGACAAGTCTCGATTCCGACCATGCAACTTTTTCTCCTCCGAGTAGGCAGTGCGGTGCGAAGCACCCGCCCTATGCGACACAGTCGCACTTCAGAAGACTAGCTTATAGTCAAGACAGTTAGGATGATAGTAGGCCTAATTTCTCTAGGAAATATGACAAGTTCTGCGTCTGGAAGCCAGACTAGCGCGACTGACGACACGTCGGGTGGCATGCATCGGTCACGCATGGTCAACTCCAGACCAGATCATGTGCAATCTGATTGGTTGGCAAGAACTTAATTTTTTTCTTAACTTATGCCTGTCAGTTGCTGGCTCCTTCTCCCTTTAAAGATAATATTGATTTACTTGAGTAATTGCAGAACAACATATCTGGAGGTAAAACATATTTAAAACCATCTTTTGATTGTTAGTATTCTGCAAAAATACTGTCCTGCAGAACAGAATGGCTGGAGTCTCACGACAGTGGAACACTCCTTTCATTACAAAATCTCTTCACAAATTATCATGCTGAAAGAGAACTTACACAGGAATGTATATGTGGGACAATGCTAAATGGAAATATTGTGATGTCTTGCCAACAACGGAAAATCTACCTTTTAAAAATTGCCAAACTTTGATATCAGACCTACATGTGTTTCAATGGATAAAATAGTCACCATGCCATCTTCTTCTTAGCTGAAAGTGTGTTCCCGTTAGGGGTAGGGGTATAATTCCTGGTACAGAAGGGATTTACAGGGTGCTAAGTAGATAATTGGTATTATTCACCTGGTGATAAGATTTGAGAGGGGTTTAACAACAATTTGTATAGGATTAGTAAAGCAGTTATGGGATTAGGTTTAGTAAAGGGATCCAGCTAAATTCTGGCTGATACCCACCTCCCTGCTGATACTGTGGCCTGCGTTTTTATTTCTGTCGTTCATTCTTTTGCTTTCTTTCTTTCTTTTTTCTTTGTTCTTTCTTGTGTCTGTTTCATTTATTTTTTTCTATCTTTCAATTTCTTTCTGTCTTTTGCTCAGTCTCTGTCCATCTTTCTTTCTTTCTTTCCATCCCTTTTCTGTCTCTCTGTCTTTCTTTACTCATCATTCTATCTTTCTCTCAAACTCCATGCCTTTCTGTGTTTCTCTTTTCCCTTTCTTTCTGTGGCTCACAATTTTGAGAACAATGTGGGCTGAAAAGGGTTTGTCACTGTACAGAAGATCGCTATTCACACAGATTTTCAGCTTTCATGTAAGCTATATGCCCATAGGTATTTGATAGTCATCCAGTGATTTTCACACTCAAATATTCTCATTTTTCATTGATCTGGACAGAAAATAGGGTACATCTACATTGATCTGGGTGGTCTTGCAGCATTTTCATTTGTACTGTAAGATGTGAGTAATGCTCTCAAAATGGACAATATATTATAGAATCTGATTAGATTTTATTCACATGCTTAAAACATCTTAAAACATCAAGTAACACTTGTGTGTGTACCATAATTTGTGTGCTTAAATTTTCAAGAAAAAATACTTGTGTGGTGGGTGTAAGTTTTGGAATAGACCTGTAGGGAGATACAGTAAGATCTCAAATTATTCTATTTGTGTTGTCATTTTAAAAGTGATATAATGTCCCTACTCAGTGAACAGTCATAATGAATGATGCATTCTGCTATTGTCCAATAAAAAAGAAAAACAAGGGATATCAATTCCATAGCACCAGATCAGGGTAGATGTGTGCAGTAGTCCATCCCTGCATCTTCAAAGTCCTTGTCTGTACATAGAGATTTAGTAAATATTCATCATAAATATATGTACATTGTCTGAAAATTAATTTTTCATAATTGGGCTCAGCTGCCATTTTTTTTTTTTTTTTGTTTCTGCAGGTTACCTGAAAATGTACTAAAAGATCTCTCATATCATTCACAAACAAGTTTAAAAATTTTACAAAAGATGTTTACCCTAGATGTACAGTATAGCGTTATGTGTAATTCATAGACACTCCTGTGATTGCTTATTGAAAAATTCCTGATTAAAACTTTAATGTTGGCTAGTCGATACTGGTTTTAAGATTTTTCACTTCCTTTCGTAAAAAAATAATGGACTGGTGTAGAACTCAGAAAAACTGCTCAAGAAACAGGCATAGCAGCATAATACTCAAGTACTGTTTTTTCCTTAAAAGAAAAAAAAAAAGAACGAGGAGCAAAATTCATCCATGTACCTCAGGCTATGTCTGGTATAATTACATTATGCTCATGCCTCCATGCCCATGTAGTAATGTACATGACAGTGATTTCTCAGATTGATGCACAAGAAGGGAAAAAAAAATATGAGTAATGCCAGTTCTTATTAAATTATCTGATGTAAGAAGATGCTGCCTTGTGCTTAGCCATCTTCCCAACCTTGCTCAAATCTTCGTACAAATTGGAACGAGTTCACGTCTGATGTCTGAATGTCAAGATTAGAACTATCGGGATTGGGGTGTGCTTGTTATGTGCTTTGTGCACGTGTTCACTGATGTAGAAATTACGCATGCGCCTGTGCTTTACAGAGTTCTTGCTTGTTAAACATTTATTGCATAATTTATGGATCCGAGTTTGACATAGTGCACATTTGCATTTTGTTTTCTTTTTTTCAAAGCAGAGATAGTTGTGAATATTTCATATGTATGTTGTTTATATTGCCTCTTATTTTTATGAGAAAAATACATTTTGTAGTTATAATTCCCAGTTCATTCATTCATGCAGCGATTGATCATTAGGGAATTCGATTTCATAATTCTTGACATCAATCAAGTTTTTCCCTCAACATTTGCTGTACAAACAAAAAATTAAATGACTCTCTCTTTTCCTTACAGTGTGTTTCATCATAATATATGATATACGATATGTAGTACCCTATGTTACTGCATTGTGTAGTGCCATTTTGTGTCCGTAGTAATGATTGCATTACCACACTGGTGCGCAACATACAGACACAAACTGACAAAAAGTCAAGTGAAAATAATGTTGAAGCTAACATTTTTAAGGCCTCCTGTGTTGCATAAGACCACTATTAAAAACACATTTTGAAAATAAAGGGTTTTCAACATTGATTAGCCCAGTATAAATTTAATTTTTGCACACCCAGGCTACAGCATTGAACAAAAAATAATTCAACGAAAAGACAGATTTGTATGTGGTAGTACAATGGATACCACAGTCAAACTTGTCATACGGCAACCTCTGTGCAGCAGCCAACCTGCCTATAGTGGCCACTGAACGATTCCCCTAGAGATAAATTATTTGTTTAAAAACCTGTCTATAGCAACCACCTGTCTATAAATGCTACTTTCTTGTTTCCCTGGGATGGCCACTATAAACAAGTTTCACTCCGTATTGCATCATATATTAAATTAGATATAAAAGCAACAACCAACATAACATTAGGCAATCAACACTGGAACTAATGTCATCATCCATTTCTGTTCTTTATTTGCTGTTACAGTTTCAAGGAGTAAACGTGACCACCATAGAAGCGGCCATGGGTACGAGAGTTCGTCCACGTTGATGAGTAGCGACATCGAGTCAACGAGCTACTTTGATTCAACAGATGACGACAGCAGGTGAGGATGGGTAGACTAGTGGTGGTTAACATGGACTTGAATTTATATAAATCAAAGTCACAAGCTAACGTTGTGGAACTTCATTTTAAAAAACTGTCATACTTTGATGATATCTGATCTACATAGTAGTGCTTAAATGGACTTGTAAACAGCGTTGAAAATACACGGGAGCGACGAGCGATTTCGCTCTCGTCTGCTCTGAGATCGCTCTCGTAACTGCCTAAAACTGCTAAGTACTGAGCGACTCCCAACATCAAAATCGCTCCCGTCCAAAGACGCAAAATTAGCGGAAAGTCGGGGCTGCCTTGGCCGCTAGAAGCAGTGCGTACTCTCAACTAATTCATGAAAAGAAATCTTGCATCAAGCTAAAAAAGAAAATGAAGATCACCATAAATTCTGGCAAGAACTCAAAACATAGCAGAAATGCTTCAATACTAAAAGTAGCAGAGTAGGTAAGCAGAATGTTTGAAATCACATTTTTAAAGTTCTAAAAGCAGCAAAATTATCGGAAAATTCATGGCGCACCAGTTAGTTTCTCATGCAGTGAATGCTTACATGTTTAGTCCCACATGTGTTGAAAGGTTTTGTAAACATCATATTTCAAACTCTGAGTTAGAGTTTTCTGGTAAATTTTCTGCACTTTACAGTGCGGATAAATTCAACCACAAAAATGGTCCACAGGGAGTGTAAAAATTATGTTTCTGAAATTCTAAACCGATTTTTCAGGAGGTATTATAGTCAAAAAAAGTGACGAACTTGAGCAGCTGGATTAGAAGCAGCCTGGCACACTGGAGTGAAATCTCCCCTCGGCTGTCGGTCCAAGAGAATTTGCCAGATTTGGTGTCCTGTTCACTGCGTTGTCCTACGTCGTGGCAAATAGTACCTGTTTACTGAATATTCCATTTAAATAATTGAAAGTACTTATGTTACTGTAAATTTTCAAGTTCAGAAGGAGTGTTTTCTGGTCCAGTAAATCATCTAAAAATTGATTTTGAATAAATATAAATAATATTAAAGGCAAATTTTGGGGGAATGAAGTTAAGACATTGAAACTTACCGTTTGATTTCAATTTTATCGTATTTCCAACATTTTTTAAGTTATAATATATATACATGTATATATATAAATATCCCCCAAACCACAGCATTTAAATTAAAACAAATGTGTTTCAATTAAACCTAGATACATCAGAAGAGCATCTAGAACCCTATAGCTCCCGGACTCCGGGCCTAATTTGAACGTGCGGCTTCACGCAACACTTTTTATTTCGATTTTCAGATATTTTTCCAATCTTACTCCCACACCCCTGATTATAGTTAGTACATGATACAAGGATACATGAATTTGTTATTAAACAAGCAAGGCAAATTGCGATGCAAAACCATGATGATTTTTACCTGAATCCTGAAAGGAAAAAAGAATGGCTCTGGAAAACTGAAAATGGCTCTGGTAAAATGAAAAATGGCTCTGGTGATTTTTTCAAAATGGCTCTCTAAAAATAAAAAGTAATTTCAACACTGCTTGTAAATAAACATCCTAGCATACAAAAATTTGAAAAGTTGTACTGCCACTGGCATGGTATACAAGAATAAACATTTATTGCTCCGACTGAGTGTAAATTATTCAGACCTTTAACACAGTAGTCTATGGGAGGAAATACACCAAGGTCTAATTTTATATGGATGAGTAATTTTGATTGACATCAGTTTTCACATTTTTCTCAGCACCTGCAAAATTTAGTTCCCTCCTCTCCCTGTTCTGATTTGGGAATCAACATTTTCATGTTTCACCTGCACGACAGTGCTAAATTTCACACTCCACATTCACGTCCCGCAGCATGGTTCACACGATGAACTAGATTTTATTTTAGATGTAGGAAAAAGCTGCATGTACTAGTTCACATGTTCTGTTCTTCACTTGATGGAGTCGAACCACTGCTAAACTGAATAATAGTCAACAGTGAATTGGCCACATTTTGGTAACTTTGTGAGAGATTTGGCTTCTTTTTGCCTCGTTTGGTGTGAAGACACACAAGCAGATCCAGCAAAGTATATTAGGCTTTGCTGTCTGTTGTGTGTCTTCACACCAAACGACGGCAAAGAAGCCAAATCTCTCACCAAGTTACCAAAATGTGTGAGCCAATTCACTGTTGACTATTATTCAGCTTTAGCAGTGGTTCCGACTCCATCAGTTGAAGACAGAACTGTGCACTAGTACAATTTTTACAGCTTTTTCCTACATTCTAAATAAAATCTAGTTCATCGTGTGAACCATGCTGGCGGGACGTTGAATGTGCAGTGTGGAAATATTAGCACTGTCGTGCATGTGAAACATGAAATGTTGATTGCCAATCAGAAACAGGGAGGAGGGACTAAATTTTGCAATCTAGGTGCTGAGAAAAATGTGCAAACTGACTTCAATCAAAATTACCTCATGTCCATATGAAATTAGACCTGGTGTATTTCCTCCATAGACTCTGTGTGTTAAAGGTTGCAATAATTTACACTCAGTCGGAGCAATCAAATGTTATATTCTGTATACCATGCAGTGGCAGTACAACTTTTCAAATTTTGATATGCTGGATGTTTATTTACAAGCAGATGTTGAAATTACTTTTTATCTTTGAGATGCATTTTGAAAAAATCACCAGAGCCTTTTCTCATTTTACCAGAGCATGTTTCAGTTTTCCAGAGCCATTTTTTTTCCTTTCAGGATTCAGGTAAAAATCATCCATGGCTGTTTGCAGTCGCAATTTGCCTTGCCTTGTTTAATAAACAAATTTCATGTTATCCTTGTATCCATGTACTAACTATAATCCAGGGCGTGTGGGAGTAAGATTGGAAAATATCTGAAAATCGAAATAAAAAGTGTTGCGTGAAGCCGCACGTTCAAATTAGGCCCGGAGTCCGGGAGCTATAGGGTTCTAGATGCTCTTCTGATGTATCTAGGTTTAATTGAAACACATTTGTTTTAATTTAAATGCTGTGGTTTGGGGGATATTTATATATATACATGTATATATATTATAACTTAAAAAATGTTGGAAATACGATAAAATTGAAATCAAACGGTAAGTTTCAATGTCTTAACTTCATTCCCCCAAAATTTGCCTTTAATATTATTTATATTTATTCAAAATCAATTTTTAGATGATTTACTGGACCAGAAAACACTCCTTCTGAACTTGAAAATTTACAGTAACATAAGTACTTTCAATTATTTAAATGGAATATTCAGTAAACAGGTACTATTTGCCACGACGTAGGACAACGCAGTGAACAGGACACCAAATCTGGCAAATTCTCTTGGACCGACAGCCGAGGGGAGATTTCACTCCAGTGTGCCAGGCTGCTTCTAATCCAGCTGCTCAAGTTCGTCACTTTTTTTGACTATAATACCTCCTGAAAAATCGGTTTAGAATTTCAGAAACATAATTTTTACACTCCCTGTGGACCATTTTTGTGGTTGAATTTATCCGCACTGTAAAGTGCAGAAAATTTACCAGAAAACTCTAACTCAGAGTTTGAAATATGATGGTTTACACAACCTTTCAACACATGTGGCGACATAACAGAGCACTTCACTGCATGAGAAACTAACTGTGTGCGCCATGAATTATTCCGATATAATTTGCTGCGTTTTAGAACTTTTAAAAAATGTGATTTCAACACTTCTCCTTACCTACTCTGACCTCACTTTTAGTATTGAAGCATCTTTCTGCTATGTTTTTGCAGTTCTTGCCACGAATTTATGGTGTCTTCCATTTGCTTTTTGCTTGATGCCAAGATTTCTTTTGATGAATTAGCTGAGAGTACGCATTGCTTCGTAGCGGCCAAGGCAGCCCCGGACGTTCCGCTAATTTTTCGCCGTCTTCTTGGACGGGAGCGATTTTGATGTTGGAGTCGCTCAGTACTTAGCAGTTTTAGGGCAGTTACGGGAGCGATCTCCAGACGCAGACGAGAGCGGAAATGCGCTCGTCGCTCCCTGTTTTTCAACGCTGTTTACAAGTCCATTTAAGCACTACTATGTAGATCACGATATCATCAAGTATTCGACAGTTTTTTTAAATGAAAGTTCCACAACGCTTAGCTTGTGACTTTGATTTATAATAAATTCAAGTCCATGTTAACCACCACTAGTCTACCTTCCTCACATGCTGTCGTCATCTGCCCATCCCGTTGAATCAAAGTAGCTCTGTTGATCGAGTTGTCGCTACTAATCACGTGGACGAACTTCGTACCCATTGGCGTTTCTATGGTTGGTCACGGTTACTCCTTGAAACTAGTAACAGCAAATAATAAGACAGAAATGGATGATGACATTAGTTCCATGCTTGATGCCTAATGGTTAGTTGGTTGTTGCTTTGATATTAATTTAATATTGATGCAATACGGAGTGAAACTTGTCTTATAGTGGCCATCCAGGAAACAAGAAAGTAGCATTTATAGACAGGTGGCTTGCTATAAGGACACGGTTTTTGTAAACAAATTTTATCTCTAGGGGAATCGATTCAGTGCACTATAGGGCAGGTTGGCTGCTTGCCAGTCAGGTATGCCGTTATGACATAGTTTGACCTGTGGTATCATTGTACTACACATACAAATCTGTCTTTTCGTTAATTATTTTTGCTTCAATGCTGTGCCTGGTCGAATAGCTCTAGATCCTTCTTCATTTCGGCTACCCGTAGCCAACGCGATCCGTGTGCAAAAACTTAAATTTATACTGGGTAATCAATGTTATGAAAACCCTCTTATTTTCAAAAATGTGTGTTTAATGTGTTCTTATGCAACACAGGAGGCCTTAAAAATGTAGCTTCAACATTATTTTCACTTGACTTTTTAGTCAGTTTGTGTCTGTATAGTTCGCCGCCCAGTGTGGTATGCAATCAATTGACTACGGACACAAAATGCATACAATATGGCCCCACGCCTAACATAGACGGTACTACAATATCGTCATAATCATATATTATGAATGAATAACACCACTGTAAGGGAAAAATGAGAGTCATTTGATTTTTTGTTGTACAGCAAATGATGAGGGGAAAACTTGATTGAGCCAAAATTATGAACATGAATCCCTAAATGATAATGCCATGCCATGAATGAATGAACTGGGGAATTATAAACTACAAAAATGTATTTTTCTCATAAAAATAGAGGCAATATAAACAACATACATTTGAATATTCACAACTATCTCTGCTTTGAAAAAAAGAAAACAAAAATGCAAATGTGCCATATGTCAAACTCGGATCCATAAATTATGCAATAAATGTTTAACAAGCAAAGACTCTGTAAAAGACCAGGCGCATATGCGTAATTTTACATCAGTGAACACGTGTGCCACAAGCACATAACAAGCACACCCCAATCCCGATAGTTCTAATCTTGACATTCAGACATCCGACTGGTGAACTCGTTCCAATTTGTACAGAGATTGAGCAAGGCTTGGGAAGAAGATGGCTAGCACAAGGCAGCATCTTCTTCATCAGATATTTAATTAAGAACTGCATTACTCATATTTTTTTTTTCCCTTCTTTGTGCATCAATCTGAGATCCACTGTCAATCTACTTATACATGGGCATGGGAGGCACTGGGCATATGCTATTATACCAGACAATAGCCTGAGCGTACCATGCGCATGAATTTTGCTCCTCGTTCTTTTTTTTTTTTTTTTAAGGAAAAAACGTTACTTGAGTATTATGCTGCTTGCCTGTTTTTGAGCAGTTTTTCTGAGTTCTACACCAGTCCATTAATTTTGCTTTTACGAAGGAATGTGAAATCTTAAAACCAGTATCGACTAGCCACATTAAAGTTTTATCAGAATTTTTTCAACATAAGCAATCACAGGAGTTGTCTATGAATTACCAAAACGCTATACTGTACATCTAGGGTAACAAATTCTTTTGTAAATTTTTAAACTTGTTTGTGAATGAGATGCAGAGATCTTTGTAGTACATTTTCAGGTACTGCAGAAACAAAAAAAAAAAAAAAAATACAGCTGAGCCCAATTTATCGAACATTAATTTTCAGACAATGTACTATATTTAGATGAATATTTACTAAAATTCTATGTCACAGACAAGGACTTTGAGATGCAAGGGATGGCTACTCCACACATCTCCTGATCTGGTTGCTATGCGAATTGATATCCCTTGCTTTTTCTTTTTTATTGGACCTAATAGCAGAATTGCATTCATTCATTTATGACTGTTCTACTGAGTGAGGGACATTATATCACTTAATGCAACACAAATGAGAATTAATTTGAGATCTTACTGTATCTCCCTAACAGTCTATTTCCACAAACTTACACCCACGCACAACAAGTACTTTTCTTGAAATTTAAGCACACAACATTCATGGCTACCACACACAAGTGCTTACTTGAGTGTTATTAGATGTTTTAAGCATCTTAGTGAAAGAAATCTAATCAGATGCTATAAATATATTGTCCTTTTGAGAGCTTTACTCACATCTTACTAGTACATACTGAAAATGTGCAAGACCAGCCAGCCATCAATTGTAGATGTACGCCTATTTTCTGTCCAGATCATGAAAAAATGAGAATATTTGAGTGTGAAAATCACTGGATGCTATCAAGATACTTAAGTGGGCAGATAGCTTACATGAAGCTGAAAATCTGTCTGTGGAATAGCGATCTCTCCTGTACAGCTGACAACAAACCTTTTTCAGCACATTCTTCTCAAAATTGTGAGCCACAGCAAAGAAGTGGAAAGACAAGAAACACAGATAAGGCATGGAGTTTGGGAAAGATAGAATGATGAGTAAAGAAAGACAGAGAGACAGAAAAGGGATGGAAGAAAGAAAGAAAGATTCGGACAGAGACTAGAGCAAAAGACAGAAAGAATTGAAAAAGATATAAAAAATAATCATGAAACAGACACAAGAAAGAACAAGGAAAAAAGAAAGAAGAAAGCCAAAAGAATGAACGACAGAAATAAAACGCAGGCCACAGTATCAGCAGGGGAGGTAGGCGTATTCAGCCAGAATCTTTAGCTGGATCCTTACTAAATCCTAATCCCATAACTGCTTTACTAATCTATACAAAATTGTTGTTACAAACCCTCTCAAAATCCTTTCATTTCCCCCCAAACCCAAGGGCAATAATACCAATTATCTACTTAGCACCTGTAATCCCTTACCTGCCTACAGGGAATTATACCACTACCCTAACGGTAACACACTTTCAGCTAGAAGAATCGATGGGCCATGCGTGACTATTTTTCCACTTGAAACACATGATAGTCTGATTATCAAAGTTTCGGCATTTTTAAAGGTAGATTTTTCACGTTGTTGGCAAGACAGTCACAATATTCCATTTAGCTCTGCTCCATATAATTCCTGTTGTAAGTTCCTCTTTCAGCATGATAATTTGTTGAGAGATTTTGTAATGAAAGGAGTGTCTCCACTGTCCGTTGAGACTCCATGCCATGTCTGTTCTGCAGCGACAGTATTTTTGCCAGAATACTAAACAATCAAAAAGATAGGTTTAATATGTCTTTACCTCCAGATAATGTTGTTCTGCCAATTTCACTTCAAGTAACATTCAATATTATCTTTAAGGAGAAGGAGCCAGCAATCATGACATGAGTAAGCTAAGAAAAAAAATTAAGTTCTTGCCAACCAATACAGATTGACATGATCTTCGTCTGTGAGTTGACCATTGCCCGTGACTGATGCATGCCACCCGACGTTCGTCAGTCGCGCCTAGTCTGTGCTTCCAGACGCAAGAACTTGTCCATATTTCCTAGAGGATAATTAGGCCTACTAATCATCCTAACTGTCTTGACTATAGCTAGTCTTCTGAAGTGCGACTGATGTCGCATTAGGGCGGCGTGCTTCGCACCGCAAACTGCTACTCGGAGGGAGAAAAAGTTGCATGGTCAGGATCGCAGACTTGTCGCCCGTGTAATGTATAGCACTATTTGAATCTATAAGCTCACCCCTATAGCTGTTTCTGCAAGTTTTATCCACGGATAAAACTTGCACAGACATAAAATTAAATACAAATTCACTCATTCCTATAGGGGCCTTGGCTCAGGGTGAATATCACACCGATCCCCTTTATTTAGGCTGTCTTTATCACATGGTTACCATATTTCACAATACTCACCAATGTCATTTTATATTCTTTAAACTTTATGCCTGTTTAGTTGCTGGTCCTTCTCCCTTTAAGATTATGGGGGATATTGATGTTTATATCTCCGCCCGACAGCAAAATATTGGTACATCTTAAGAACTACATAAGTGAAAAACAAAAAAACAATGCATTTTGACCATCTGTCCATATAATACAGGACCCTTCCAGGCGATTCACCCACCATTGATATGATGTACGAGTCTCGACAGAGAGAGATTATCTTTCTCCCTCTCACATAAGCCAGAGTGGCCAAACATTCATGTTTCAATCTAATAGACGGACTACGTTAGCAAAACTCTCTATTTCATCAAATTGACGTGTGAGATCATTAGCAGCCTTACACGGCATGTTTATTCCAATCTATTTATAAAATTTGATCAATGCTTTTTAAGACCCATAGAAATCACCCACCTACGTGATGAGGAATAACCTGATAGTACGTGACTCGTAACGGTCACAGTTCTAATGCTTCAGTCATTAGTGGACAAAAGTTACATGGGCCACTGGGCAGTACTGTTAGCAGCATCAGTGTCAAAAATCAAACATTGATAATATGTGCCCTCATCATTTCCAAGGCTGGGATCAAGCCATTGAGTTATAAGAGGCATGATATACTATATAGAATGGAAAGGTTAAAGGTGAAAGTTTATGGACATGCTACTGGTGTTTAGAGGACTGCCAGAACAACTAGAGAGCAAAACTGCAAGTTTGAACAAACTTGGCTCAAACTATTCAAGAGTTTATGAATTCTGCAAACATTATAGTCACGGCCTCAATTTCAGAAGGACTTAAACTGTACTTTTAACGTGAATGACAGTGTGGAAGAATACCTCACTTGATTATGTTACACACAATTTGCTCTCTTTTCGCTTACTTGTCAGCAAAATTCCAACACTGTCTTGTTGCTGTTTCAAACTTTGCCTAGGCAAAAATGCTATTATGAATGCTTTTCTAAAAGATGTAAGTCACCGTCTTAACTTATCATTCGAGAAGCATGAAAACATGTGAACCATGCTACTACAACTATGACTACTACTGTACTACTTCTATACTACTACTACTATTACTACTTACTGGTATGTACCTACTTCCTTCTACTAACTACTAGTGCTACTATTTCTACTACTCTCTAGTAACCACTATTAAATGGCTACTGTTACTAATACTGTTGCTGCTTCATCTACTACTTCTACATCTATTTTGTACTTCTATAACTATTTACTGCTACTACTCTACTACTACTACTACTACTACTACGACAGTACACTTACTACTAGTCTGCTGACCTAATATTATCTACTACCATTCCAGCTGTGTATTCGATAACTCCATTCATATTGAATAAAAACACAAAGTTTACTTGTGTGCTGTGTAGTGTGTGTTGTCGTTGTGTGATGTGATGGTGTGTGTTGAGTGTGTGTGTCTGTGACTCTGTGTGTGAATGCGTTGTGTGTGTGTGTGTGTGTGTGTGTGTGGTGATGCACTGTCTGTAGTGTATGCGTATACAGATGTGCTGGTGTATGGGGGCATGTGTGTGTGTGTCTGATGTGTCTGTCTGCTAGATCTGCCTATCTTTGACCATGGAACAACATAACTGACAAACTTTATACTGCCCACATCGATATGCGCCCGTAAGAGGAAATACACCTCCGCACACCATGTGCATCTGGACGCCCAGCATCGAGCGGCTCTTTTAAGATTTGCTCACGGCTTGAGGGTGGACACCTCGTCGAACGGCAAACAGATATCGGCGGGGGCAGAGACCAAGTGGCGATTTGACGGTCCGAGTTCCCCATACATTGACGCAAACCAGCCTCTTAATCTTTCGCTTGAGTCAACTTTCAGGTTAAGTTTTTAATTTCTTCCCACGTTTTTAAAATAAATATCAAAGTGTCTTTACCGTCATCCTGGTAATGAAACTCAATGCGATTCTCGATTGCCGACAATAAGACCTGGCATTCCAGGAATCGGTTACTTCCTCAAATTGGCTAAGGTTGGCAAAGTCTGGTTAGCTCACAGCTGTGATGAAGGTTATGATTGACAGATAACTCCAGTGCGCGAGTCGTGACCACAACATCCAACTTACTTTCACAGGATAACGTAGGTTAATGAGAAGAATCCTCACCACATCCTTAGTGACGTGGATATAATGGCCTGTCTTACCTGTCCATCTCATTTCAAGTCCTTTCACACACGTACATCCGATGATTTCAATGCGTGAGTTTTGCCATGTCACAATGCCGCGCCATCCAAATGGTCATCTACTAACTCTTGATTCCAATATCAACTTTTCCATCCTCAGAACTGGTCTGTGCGGTTTAAGGAAACATGCTGTACATGTGCATCTAATTCCTGTTTCTTTAAATTAATAAAACAATCACACCAGCAGCTTGTCACCTGCGATTTGCTCATGTCAAATGTTCCACCAATCAGATATCTCAATGCAAAAAAATGCTATAAATGAATGAATCGAGCAATATCCGCCTGTGGAAAAACCAACAGCTTGCTGCGGAACTGTCCTCCCAATAATTGAAGTATATCCATCAATCACACTCTTGAACTCTGTTGCACACTTAAAATGCACAAAAACAATGACACATAATTGAGAAAATACAAGTACGACAATACTCCATGAAACTCTGCAGATTGCAAATCATTCGTACGTTTCTGCGGATTTTTCAGGCAACTGTTGGCATCTGAGTTTTCAAGACAATAACATGAACCTCATTATGGCGTGAGTATGCCGGAAGGACGCCACGACAACTAGTTGAAGAATTAAGAAATCACAAGAGCGAATTGCATACGACCTTGGTTGAAAGTTAAATATCCTTTCAGGCTTCTCAGCTAAAACAGCGGAGCTTTACTCCCATTCAATACTCCCGACATAAGAATAACCCCTTTACAACAGCAAGCATAATGTTAACAGCAGCGAGGGGTGCTGACTCCATCTCAAAATGGCACTGAATATGAAATTGAGCGCACCACTCCTATATGATGATTCCCCTCAACAAAAAGAAAATAAAAACAGTAAAAAAAAAAATCACGCCAAGCATCCACCCAACTGCGTTGTAGGAGTTGCTCCCCGAGAGAATCGCTCAACACCAGCCCAAACTTAATCAAGCACTTAACATAAAGGAAAGACCCGTCCCACTGAATCACGCTTCGAAAGGAGACCAAGGCGAGCCTCCCGTTAATTTTCTCCAATTGTTACGGACTGTCAGTGCCTCGGTGACGAGAGATCCCTGACTTAGAAGTGCCTACGAAGTTCAAGAAAGGAGAGAGGACAAGAAGACCGCTGAATCGTGGAGGGACGAAAAACTCCCCGAGGGTCTTTGGGAAGACTCCATTGTAGACATCAGGACAGGACAAAATAACTCGAGTCGTCTCAAACTAGCCCCTTTCATCACCGTTTTACTCCGAATAATGTCAGTTTGATGTCCTCTTTGTGAGCGGAGAACAGAAGTCTTGTGTTAGGAGACTCGATGGTAATCTACGGGAAGACACTTTCTTTCGGAGGGCCTGATATCTCTTGCACAGGCAATAAATCTTTTTGCCACGTTCCCGATGTACGTCTCACCTCTTAACCGAAGTCATAAATGCACTTTTATTTTGGAACTTTACTTTGATAGATTCTAAGACCTTATTCAATGTGTGGTGTTGCGATTTGATGACTAGTTGTGGCCACTAAAACTATTTGACAAAGTACTAACAGTCCTCGGAGAGAAAAATGACATAGAATCATCGTACCAAGGACGAAACAGTTATGACAATCCACTAGCAGAGGAAACCTGAAATTAGGAAATCCCAGTGCCAGGCGCCAGACGATAACATCACAAGGGAGAGTAAGTAAACATTGAAAATAAAAGTGCAATTCACCAATTCCCACAAAATATCATGAAAAGCAAAATGAAACAAAATAGTACATAACACATATTTGCTACCACACTCTTTTATCAAATTTTACACAAAGGTGTTGTGTGGATCAGGCGGGGCGGGGGGAGAAGAACTGACTAAGTGCACGTTGGACTACATGTATTCCCAACAATATGCCAACTGATATTATATTAATCATCATACAGGACTTGACTGCAAAGTTAATATCAATTAAGAACTGTGAGGCAAAATGTTGCAATCGAGTTTATTCTTTTTCCTCCTGCAAATGACACTTTTCGTCTTACACATAGCCAAAATTTAATTTGCCAAAATTTGGAGATGTGAAACTGAACCAAAGCTTAGGATGGAGGATGAGATCCAATTAATAGAATCTTTGTATAGTTGCCAGGATATTATTTTATTAAATGATCACTGAAATGATTTGACTTACATCGTAATCGCCAGGTAACAGTTTTCAACAGATCTTATCATAAAAAAATGGTCATCGTCAATATTAGACATTTCGAGACATCAAACCCACTGGGAAAAATGATTTAAAATGATGTTACAGGCCTGGGCAGTTGTCATCGATAAATTATTAAATAATCAGTGCGGAACTATCATCTCATACATACCTATGGAAGAATAGCTCCCCGCCCGCCCTCCCCAGACTTTTTAGTTTTTAAAATTCATTTTCACAACAATGGGAAGATACAGAGTTGTGCAATTTCAGGGCGCTATTGAAAGAATGCATACAAGTCTATCACACTGCCTTTTATAAGGCAAGTCCATCCTGAATCGAGTTGTTTTTAATTAAAAGCAGAACATAAGA
The DNA here is from genome assembly GCA_001188425.1 of Eucidaris tribuloides. NCBI lineage: Eukaryota > Metazoa > Echinodermata > Echinoidea > Cidaroida > Cidaridae > Eucidaris > Eucidaris tribuloides. The sequence continues at coordinate 35,353 of JZLH01S0082443.1, read as the reverse complement.
ACGATAACAAAAATACTGAAAGTTTCATGAAAATCCACCACCAGACTTTAAGCGGAGTTATGAATTTCAAAGTTTTTAATTTTGTCGAAGATCATAAACTGAAGCAGCTCCATATGTCATGTAATATTAATTCAATAATTTACCAATTTATCATTGGTTCAATGTAACTTGAATGGGCTTTTCTCGTCAAAGAAGCATGGTTTATGAAATAATGTTCTCTAATTAACATATTTAAATGATACAGGTACATCATTTTCACAAATTTTGACGTCACAAATTAATAGCTTTTAAAGTTCATAGCTCTCGCTATTCTATTGGTGGGATTTTCACCACAATTTGCACTTAATGTTTCTCTCATTGTTCTGACTTTTTATCAAAACCAACATTGACATCAGCGGGTGAACCTTGC
>JZLH01S0082443.1:5349-28348 GCA_001188425.1 Eucidaris tribuloides | reverse complement strand
TGAAGCTGATGATTGATGATGGTGGTGGTGGTGATGATGATGATGATGATGATGGTTATGATGATGATGGTGGTGATGTTAATGGTTATAATGATAATGACGACAATGACGATGACCAGATTCATTATAGGAACTATTTCATATTTTAGAATCAAGTGCCAGTTAAAAAAAAATCCTTTCTGGCAATTACATTTATAAAATGAATATTTTTTTCATGCTTGTTTGTTTAAAGATCAATTCACTTATTTTGTAAAGTTAACAAATCATACATATGATGGGGTTATCAGAAGAGGACAAGCCACACACATTTATTTCTAACTTCAGGTACTCTGAGATAATGTGGTAAAAGATTGGAAATGATGAGTAGGAACACCATTGTGGTCAGAGGAGTAAGATATTGTACTGATTTGTGTGTTTGTGTGCGTGTGTGTGAATGGGGGGTGGGGTCATAGTGGGGGGTGGGGGAGGCTTTGTGTGCATACACCAAACACAGCCTGATTGCATTATGTGGTCCCAACCAGCCAGCAATCCATTCCATTCATTAATTACCCACCTTCACCACTATGAATCATCCTTACGTTTGAACAGTTGCCTCTGAAGCTTCGTCTTCTGTCTGAACGTCTCTATGTCTGTCTGCCTGTATGTCCCTACATCACCAGCTCTCACACAAATGTTGATCCAGAAATGCTCATATGGAAGGGTGGTGGTGGTTGGCATGGGTGTATTTATTAATAATTGTCTGATCTTTCTCAAACTTTTCTCAGGGAAATACTGATTTTTTTCTGCCTCTTCAAATGAGTCTGCCATGAACCTGGAATTTCCCTTTAAATTCTGCACCCCCCTTCCTGCCCTTAGACATTTGAACTGTGGATTTGAGCATGTGTAGCAACCGGTAGATTTAGGTATGGAAAAGGGAAGTAACACCTCCATGGATTTAATCTGTTCAGTTCCGGGTGGAGGAAGACCAGTGAATAGGTCTCAGAAAAGCAGTTAGGTGATATTGGGGGCCAAAGATGAAAGGAGAGAGGGCCCTAGTGTATGAACTCGGTATCAAACGGTCTTACTCCTAGAGCCTCTGGTGGTGGGGTGAGGACAGTGGTATCAAAGAAGAAAAAAGAAATAAGATTTCATGGCTTCCTGTTCTTAAATTTCTCACAGGAAATATTGTCATGTGTAAGGACTTACATGATACAGAATTGCTAAAAAAGTAAACTGGAAAAAAAAAACCCTCTAGTGATATGATCTAGTCATTGACGTCTATCTCACTATATTAAGCAATTTTTATCCCCTTTAAATGGAAGGATTTCCTATATTAAAAATATGACTTTAAAGTGACATTGCCTATACATGTGTTCAATTTGCCTACAAAGTTTAAATGGACAATTTAACTGCCTAGAACACAGATTTTGGACAGTTACCTCACTAGCAAAGTATGTACAGATTAATATCTGCAAATAGGAGACACTAGTAGCAAAGAGAGTCATGTAGCTCAGATGTTTTTTAATGGGAAACAGGCCAAGTGTCTCATTTGCATGCTGTAAAATTAACATTGTGTAACTGTAAATACACTGGTATATAGAAGAAAATACCATCTGAGAACCTTTAACAAAGTATAGGAGCGAGAATTCAGTTTTAGTGGAATTATAGTGACAGTTAGACTGGCTTCGAATGTCTCGTAGAGACGACAACTACCAGCATAGAACATACACTAAACGGCTATTGTTTGTTCTTCATAATTTTCAAATTCTAGGTATTTACTGATACCCAGAGTTCACAGACATGTCCTTCATCAATAGCCGGAGGGCATGAGTGATGTTTTGCTGTGGATGGGGAGGGGTGCAGGTTAACAATGTTTTTCTGTGTTTGTTCTTTTTTTCAGGCATCCTCCTTCAGTAGTATAACAGATTCCACTATGTCTCTCAACATAATCAACGTCACATTAAACCTGGGTAAGTTATCACTCGTCGATAAAACTGTCAACTCCCATAATATATTGCGCCCTCATTGAGGTTCACATCAATTGCAATTTGCGCAAATTTGCTTGCAAGTGATAAATGGACTTTAGTGACAAAAGCGAATTAAACGCCCTCCGTTTTTCTGTATGTTCGCACCATGATTTAATGTAAAAGTAAAAAGAGTAATGCATCAATATGACAATGTAAGTATTCTGGAGAAATGGATGTGATTTGTGTGATTTAAAGTTATAATTGTCACTTTTTCTTTCCAGCCAAATTCCTTGAAACTGCAGGTCAAGTTAGTTACCTGTCATTTCAACCAGACAAAGAATTTTTGGTAAAGAGTACAAAATTGATAATTATTCCTGTTAAAATGCTGACATTTGTCATGTTAAATGTATAAGAATGTTTATAAATTAAGTAGCAAAGTCATTTTGGTTTTATTTCTTCAAAATGTTTTGAAAATGTGTAATTTAAGTTGAAATCTGTCTCTTTTGTGTGTCAATCATTGTCAATCTACATTTGCATTATTTCAGTATTTCCGACTGATTTGAACAGTGGAAATTTTTGCATGATTAATTGTTTGTGTTGGGCTGAGTATGTTTTTAATTAGTGGATACCAGAGGGTCACAATGGCAGAGCCATTAAAAAGAAAAATTGAATTAATATCGTAGTTATACCCCACAATATATCCACCTACAGGTGAAAAATATGAAATAATACAACTTATCAAAGTGACAGGCTAACATTGTGGAGTTTCAAATTAAAAAATTGTCAAACTTTGCTATCTGAGCTACATAGTAGTGTTTGAATGGACAAGTAAACACCCTAGAATACAAAAGTTAGGAAATTTATGCTGCCACTGGCAAGATATGAATGAATAAACAATTAATACTCAGGGCGAGTAGAAAATAGCCTAGATCTACACACAGTAAGTCTATGGGAGGAAATGGACAGGTGAATCCGGTCAAGTTACGATTTTCACTTTTTACAGCACTAAATGATCATTTTTTCAGGGCTTCATTTTTAGACCTTATCAAAGACACTGGTAGCATGGGGAATCATGTAGCTCAGATTTTTTTAACTGTGGTAAATGTTAGCCAGTGGCTTTAAGATTTTGTATAGTAGAGGCATTGATATACTTGATCTTAGTTTACTAGTATCTTAAAGTGATGGGCTAACATTGTGGAGCTTCAATTTAAAAAATTGTCAAACTTTGATATCTGAGCTACATAGTAGTGCTCAAATGGACAAATAAACACCCTAGAATACAAATGTTTGGGAAGTTATGCTGCCAATGGCAAGGTATGTATGAATAAACAATTTCTACTCCGGTGGATGATAAAATAGCCTAGATCTGCACACAGTAAGTCTATGGGAGGAAATTGGGCAGGTAAATCTGGTCAATTTGAATGCTTGTAGATTTTCACTTTTTGAAAGCACTAAATCATCATTTTGAAATACATTTTTTTCAGGGCTTCATTTTTTAGACCTTACCGAAGACACTATGAGTGTGGAGGATTATGTAGCTCACATTTTTTTAATTGTGGTAAATGTTAGCCAGTGGCTTTAAATCTGTGCATCAATTTGGTGTACTCAAGTTGCATTGCACATGGTCAAACAGATATTGCTGGTCACACGCACAAAATATAAATAAATCCAAATATTTGCGTGTTTTTTATGTTGCGCAAAAATGTCTGCATCTGAAAATATGTCACATTTGAATTAATCTTTCTATGTGTTTGTTTCTTCCCTCCTGACAGATAAAATCAACTTTCTGGGCATCAGTATTGTGGGGCAGAGCAACAAAGGGGGAGGAGACGGGGGTATCTACGTGGGGTCGATCATGAAGGGGTAAGTAGCTCCCCCTTTAAAGGGGAATGAATATCGGACATTTATGTGCATTCACAGAATACACCAACAAGAAGAGGAAGTAAATAGTGAAAGTTTGAGCAAATTTGGCTGAACTGTTCAAGAGCTATGAATGTTCGAAGTTTATTATGGGGGATTTTTAAATTCTCAACCTTGTAATTATAAACTAACTTTTGACGAGTGATTATAATAATCTATTTTTTTCTAGATGTAATCTACTTGTGGCGTGTCATAAATTGTCGAAGACAGGTTGGCGCACCCTTTCAACCCTTTAAAATAGTTTATATTCTGAGATACTGTAGGACAAAATTTCTTAAAATGCACAAAAGATAAAGATCAGACCACATTCAATGGAATAAGATGAAGACGTACATCTTGCATCTAGCGATACCAGTCAAGACGTAATACTAATGAGTGACTCACATGCGGTAATTGACTCCCAGATATGGTAGTCATGGTAAAATACATCTCACGACGAATTGATCTCATTTACTTTCTCTTCAATTTTTTTGGTCAAACATCCCCTCCTGGCTAAATGTCGAGATAAAGATTGCAAGTTACGACAACAGTTTTTCCATCTCCAATGACAGATCACACAAGTTAAATGAAACCCCTGAAAAAAACCCTGATCTTGGACTGGAGTTTGATCTATATTTTTCGTATCAGTCGTTCTTATTCCAAATCGCCTCCCCCAGGCAAGATTTATATCAAGGAGCAGTGGAGAGCAGTTTTGAGCTGCTCCAGTAAATTAGAGAAATTCAGAGATGATTCAGAGCTTTGATAGGAAATAAAGAAAGATTTGAGGCAAAGTTACATGTTATTTGATCAAATCTCACTTACCTTTGTGCAGCCCATCTACATGTAATTCAAGCCCTTAGGTTCTCTACAAATAGTACAGGTTCATGTGAACATTTTGTTATATGCTCAGGAGAAGGACGCGAGCACTGTAGAAAGTCTGTGGTGTTAACGTCCTTTTGTGGGCACATGTCAATTTTGTCTGAAGAACTAGTTTTCTGTTGTTATATTCTTTATGTTCGGAATGAGACTGTTCTATTCCGTAATTGATTTGTGATGTATTTATTAATTGATTGATTGATTGATTGATTGATTGATTGATTGATTGACTTATTTATTTTTATTTTTATGTTTTTCCTGACATTGCAAATCAAAGTTAGTGTTTTTTTATTATTGATATAGTTTGCAATTTAAATCAATGATGTATAAAAAACAAAGAAATACATAAAAACATTTTTGGTCATATGACCAAAGTGTTGGCAAACAATTCATGAACATAATAAGGGGTCTATTTTGCCTCTTCCTGTTGTAAAACTTCAAGTGTTGTAAATGACAGATTGATTCAAATCCTGTCAGATCTACCCTTTCTCCAGTTATGGGGCAATAGTGTTGATTATTTTGAAAATGATTTATGCAAACTAATTTAAATTTTCAAAAAATCTTAGTTTATTTGAAAAAGAAATAGATAAAATCATGGATCTTGTGAGAAATATTCAGCAGTAGCCCGATTGAATCCAGTGATCATGTGATAAATCAATGTGTTAAAGTTTGAATTTATTTGTTGCCAACACAGAGGGGCAGTTGCAGCAGACGGTAGGATAGAACCAGGTGACATGATATTGCAGGTAAGATTCAGTGATTCAATGTTCTTGAGTGACTCTCATTTATTTCTTGATTTTTCTTGATTTTAATGATGATAACAAGCTAAAAAATATGAGAAAAAGGCCTAGGGTTGATCCATCAAAGGCACTTGTGTGGATAGAGATCCCCAAGCTTTCTTAACAAATCCCAGTTCTGTATTGCAATCTTTGTAGCTTGGGACTCTCTTGGTAATTAATATTTGTGCAGACAAAAAGTTAAGGTTTAAGTTTTGATTTGGTCTTTGTCTTGGAATACGGTAAGATTTTTGGTTGCAAAAGGGTAGTAAACAAAGTGAAATTTCCAGCTTCACAAAGAAAGAAAAATGGACCCCAAATGATGATGATGAGGAGGATAAGGGTTATGATGATGATGATGATAATGATAATGCTGATATTGATGATGATGATAATGATGATGGTGATGAGGTTGATGTTGATGAAGAAGAAGAAAAAAAAATGAAGAGGAAGAAGATAATGGTTGTGATAATGATGATGATGATAATGATAATGATAAAGCTGATATTGATGATAATGATGATGGTGTTGAGGTTGATGTTTATGAAGAAGAAGAAAAAAATGAAGAGGAAGAAGATGATGCTTGTGATAATGATGATGATGATAATGATGATCTTGATGGTGATGGTGGTGAAGGAAGAGATGGAGGAGGATGAGGAGAATAATGCTGCTGCTGATCAGAATGATGGTGATGATGAGGAGGTGAATGGAGGAAGTAGATAGTGCTGTTGCTAAAGAATGTCGGTATAATAAATTTCCGGTATACCGATACCGCTGAAAAAATATTGTTAAAACCTGGTATACCGGCCTGTAGCGGGCGACTCGCAACTCTAGCAACTGCACAACTCAATGCTGTAGGCACTACACACACAACATCAATGGCAATGTGTGGGACTGAAGTCCATTATTGACCGATGGTAGAACAGTTGAAACGATGTATAAGTGAAAATATTTTTAACATGAACATACCTCTATCATTGGTAATAAATATCAACAACAATAAACTGTTTGACTCACCAGAATACGGATTATAACGTCTTTAGAAAAGAAATTTCCCTCCGCATATCAGTCTCGCGCACACAAGAAAAATATCAGCTCGCAAAGATTTGCGCGGTCTCCGGCTCTAGCTAGTCTTCTGGACATGCGCCCTCAACGGTAAATGACAGAAAAGGACAAAGGCCGCAAATCTCTCCGTGGCGCGGCTAGAGTCGACGGGAATTGAGTTGCGACATTGATGCGACATGCGACATATCTGTACATGTGAAAGCGGTCCGCAATTGGCAAATTCCGTGTGAATAATCAAAGAAATATCTCTTTCGGAGGCAATTTATTGTGGAAGGAAAGTTATGAATTGTAAATGGATGTTGTTATTTTGTCGATATATGATAGCAAATATCGGGAAAAAGCCGATATAATGGTATTTTATGAATGGCAATACGTACAATACCGAAAATTAAAAAAACATTATAAACCGATATATCGGAAAACCGACATACTTTAGCTGTTGCTGTTAATGATGAAGAAGTGATAAAATGCATTACATATATTTGGAATTTTTGGTAAAAAATCTTTTTTGATGTATTTATTTTTCAGGTCAATGATGTCAGCTTTGAAAACATGAGCAATGATGATGCTGTGCGGGTATTACGAGAAGCTGTTCATCAACCAGGGTAAGTCTTCATTTTCATTGAAATCCAAGTCTAATTTTGGTCCGTCCCAGAAATAACCTTTTCCTTTGTAACTGCTTTTTACGAGAGTCCAGTTTCTTCTTGTGTTAGGCAGTATGCTGAATGAACATGCTACTGTACTCACACATCATGATATTTGTTTATGTAACTGTATGTATCAAGCACATCAAGAGCTCTTGCAGCACAGAATTTTTTTAAACAGTTTTTTACCACTTTATAACCTTCATATATTATTATTATAATGATTTGCAGAGAGGTTTCAATACTAACTTACAACAAGAAATTCACAAGTGATCCTGATCATTAAGGGGGAGTGCATTACTTTTGTTATGGAGTGCAAACAACAGATCAGATGATATTTTGACTACTTCTATAATATATTGTAGCAAAGCTAGAGTATCCTGTTCATAAAAAAGATTGCAAATTTGTAGTTGGTAAAGAGTGCAAGTATTTTATTTAAGAAGGATTAACTGTTAACAGTGTGATCAAACTGAGACACATTTTCCTCCTTAATTTTCAAAGATGATGTTTCTGTTGGCAGTCTACTTCCATGTGGGAAAAAAAATGATTTTGTTTGTGTTTTGTACTTTTCCCCCACAGGCCCATCAAATTAGTTGTTGCAAAATGCTGGGACCCTTCACCTCGAGGCTACTTCACCATTCCAAGAAGTGAGTTTTCAACAGATAATTTCATTCAAGCAATTAATTTCATTCCAATCAAGCAAGGCCGTCTAGACCTGCCATGCTTGCACAGGTTGATGACCCCAAAGTAATGATAAAAGTAACAGGAATATTCAGGCTCATAGAAGTTGTTTTGAAAAGAAGCAGGAAATAAAGGGAAATATAGTGAAAGCTGAAGAATATCAGGCAAATATGAATGAAGGTGTGAATTTTTGAGATGTTTAAAGATCTTCATAAAAATTGGCAAATTTGTGAATCATGATATTCACTGTGACCAGCTCTCCATTTGTTTTGTAGACAAAATATCACTAAATTTTCATTAACGTTACTTGAATGTTTATGCCTGAACTTAATTTCACATAGAAAATCATGTCAAAATATGTTTGTATGAAGTTATGAACAGACGTAGAGTACAGAGATAAAGAACATGTTTCTTCAGAGAAAATGAAATTTTAGAACATTTTTTGTACAAAACAAATGAAAGGTTGCTCACAATAAATAGAATGGTACAGTGTGGCAACTTTAATGATCGTACAAATTTGCAAAAATTGATATCTTTATTTACACTCACCAAATTATACTCAAACTTTCATTCATGTATTCCGTTATTTTTCTCCGCTTGTGTTCAAAGCAACTTACAACCAGCCTGGAATTCCAATTTAATAACATGACATGTCTGTCACAAAGTGACACTCTAGGTGCAGAAAAAAAGAAAAAAAGTTCCATTGCTTTTGTTGAGAGAGATATTCAGAGTTCATTCTTGAATATGGCATAAGAATTATTCATTCCAAGTTTGATGGATAGACAATTATATACAGTGTGTCTCAAAAAAAATTGTGCAAGTGAAAACCGCCCTCTTTGGCAATTAGAAAATACTCTTGTGTCATGATGCTTACGTCAACGTGAAATGCATAGTCTTAGCTTTCAAATGCCGTTAGTTTTGTTTAATATGCTTGTCTTAATCTTGAAATATGTTAATTTGAATAAGAAAGGGTAAAATTGCGATTGTGCCACTTTTCTACAGTCTCGAGTAAAAGTGACACAACTGTGATTCCACCCTTTTGTTGTTGACAACATATCTCGAGATTAAAACAAGCAAATTGAACAGAACAAATAACATTTGAAAGCTAAGACTTTGCCCTTGACGGTGATGTAAGTATAATGTCACCAGAGTATTTTCTAATTGCCGAAGAGGGCGCTTTTTACTCGCAGAATTTTTTGAGGCATGCTGCAGCACGTTTCAAAAAATTGTTCAAGTGAAAACGCCCTTTTTGACAGTTAGAAAATACTGATGTGACACATGTTTACGTTAACATCAAGGTCAAAGTCTTAGTTTGTAAATGCTGTTTGTTCTGTTCAATTTGCTTATTTTAATCTCGAGATACCATGTAAACAATAAAACGGTGGAATCACAACTGTGTCACTCATACGGAAAGAGGGCCTGATGCTATATTGACCGTAGTAAAAGTGGCACATTTGTGATTTTAGCTTTTCGTTGTTAACTTAACATATCTCAGGATTAAAACAAGCAAACTAAACAGAACAAACGGCATTTGAAAGCTAAGACTATGCCCTTGATGGTGATGTAAGCATGACGTCACAAAGATGTTTTCTCATTACCTAAGAGGGCGCTTTTTACTTGCACAATTATTTTTGAGACACACTGTATAGACAGACCAGCGTGAGAGAAACGTCAATTTCCCCAAGAATCCACAAATTTCCAAATCCACAAATTAATTAATCATAGACCGTAATATGGTAATTTCCTACTAACAGGCACTAGGCCGTTGCCTGTAGGTATGATTATAATTGTTTCTTAGTCTGATGACTTATTTTCACTTTGAAGTAAATTTTGCAACCACAAGTAATAAGTCCATTTTCTTCAGTTTGTAATTCATCAAGCACAGGATTATGTTTCTTGTTAACTAAGGGATGTATTAATGAAATGAGTGTACAGATTTGTTTAACTAAGCCTATATGATCAATGAAAGAGAACCTAGTACACATTATTGAAATAGATGACATATTCTTGTTTTTGTATTTTGAAGAGATATAGGGGAGCAATATTTTTTTAAGATTTTTTTTTCACTAATACATGTACTGATTGTTGAAGTCTCCTCTGCCAATGTGTAGAGCGATGACCTATACATATCATGATCTGTATTACTTGGATGAATATCTGAGATAAAGCATGGAAAAACTATTTCAGGAACTCATCATGATGTCAAAAAATGACATTTCCAATTCCAAAACATCTGGCAAATATTTCAGTGTATTCCAGTAAAAAAAAAACAGCTAACAGTTTTGCAAACAATGTCTGAAATGTTGGAGGAGTAAAAAAAAAATGCAACTGATTACATCTGGCTTTCATTATTGAAAGTGAAGTATTAAACGACACAGTTTCTCTCAAGTACAATTCTTGTAGAAATGGATGATTTCTGTGATTTCATATTTCTGTCATTATATATATTATATATTTATTTGTTTTTTGTTTTTTTTTCAACAGGTGAGCCAGTCAGACCAATAGACCCAGGAGCGTGGGTAGCACACACAAATGCCATGAAAGGTATTGTCAAAATCATGTCATCTTTCATTAATTTCAGAGTTAAGATATATAATATAAAGAGCTGAGTTTATTGGGGTTTCTATATTATGTATCTATCTCTCTATGCAGATTTGATTATAAAAACTCTCAAAAGCAACAAAACAAACACAGAACAAAACAGATTGAAAGGGGGGGGGGTTAAGGATAAAGAGAATTAATACAGTATGTAGAAGAGAATGTCTCATGTGTCACCACAGTGTTTTAAAATAAACTATGCTTAAAGCCCATGTATAGTTTGGTTGATCAGACAAATTTTTCATCTATCTTACACAAAGTATGGTATTGTCATGCCACACATCGAGAAATAACATTATATCAACTGAAATTGTTCATAATAACATAATTGTGATTTTTTAGTTATTGAGGGTGCAGTTATCACTATTTACATTTCCTACACGTTCCACAATGTAAGCCTTTCACTTTAACTTCGTATGTGTGATGTTGCCTTTCCCCAGTAGCTGCAGAACTCCACAGCAGGGCGGGGCCCATGAGTCCTTCAATGACCTCCATGACCTCTACCAGCTCTTCCATTACCAGTTCACTACCAGAGTCAGAAAGTGAGTGTCATTTATGATTGATTGATGGATTGATTGATTGATTGATTATTTGGTGAATTTGTAGATGAATTGATTTTGGTTGATGAATGGATGGATTGGTTGGTTGGTTGATTGATTGATTGATTGATTATTTGTTGGATGGGTAGATGAATTGAGTTTTGGTTGATGGATGGATGAATGGATGGATTGGTTGGTTGGTTGATTGATTGATTGATTGATTGATTGATTGATTGATTGATTGATTGATTGATTGATTGATTGACTGACAGGAATCAGAATCTGAGTCTCACTTTTGATTGATTGGTTGGTTGGTTGGGTGGTTGGTTGGTTGGATTTATTGATGGATAGAGTGATTGGGTGGTTCATTTATTGATAAATTGACTGATAGATTTGCTGGATTAATTAATGATACATTGGTTGGTTGGTTTATTGATTGATTGATTGATTAATGGATAGATGGATTGATTGATGGTTTGATTGATGGGTTTGTTATGTGGTTGGTTCATTGATTCATTAATTGATTGTTGATTGATTGGTTGGTTGATTGTGTGGTTGATTTATTGATTCATTGATTGATTGTTGAATTGATTGATTGATTGATTGAGGGATTTGTCACTTGGTTGGTTCATTAGTTCATTGATTGATTGATTGATTGTTGAGTTGATTGATTGGGTGATTGGTTGTCTATGTGAATTGTAACCCGTAACAGTACAAATACTTATTGTCTGTTTCCTGATTTTTCCCCCTTTTCTTCCCCCTAAAATCTCATCTCTCATTTCTCCCAGGGTTAGAAGACTTTGGACATCTCACCATCAACACCGACATGGCAACCATTGCCAGGGCGATGGCCGCACCCGACTCGGGCCTCGACATCCGGGACAGGATGTGGCTGAAGATCACGATATCAAACGCTTTCATAGGTAAGACATTAAGCTCTCCTATATGTGGGACTAAAGACAATGATGAGTTGGGACAGATTTGTAGCAAGTTTTGGGCAAGGGATGGTTGGGGGGGGGGGAATGGGGAGCATGGCTGCCCCCATCTTGCGCCTGGACATCGGAGACAGAATGTGGCTGAAGACCATGATATCAAATGCTTTCATAGGTAAGGCATGAAGTTTTCCTATAGCTGGGACTAAGGATGGCATGATATAATTGGACAGATCTGTAGCTAATTTGGGGGCAAATGGGTGGAGATGGGGTGGGTGTAGGGGAGTATGGCTGCCCCCACCTTGCACTTTGACATCCGGGACAGAATAAGGCTGAAGATCAAAATATCAAATGCTTTCATGGGTAAGACATCAAGTTTTTCTATAGCTGGGGCTTAGGATGATGTGATGAAATTGCACAGATCTGTTGTTAGTTTGGGGGCAAGGGGGTAGGGGGTGGGGATGTGGTGTATGGCTGTCCCCACCTTGCGCCTCGACATCCAAGACAGAATGTGGGTGCAGATTACGATATCAAACTCTATCATAGGTAAGACATCACATTTTCTTACAGCTGGGACTAAGGATGATATGATGAAATTGGACAGATCTGTAGTTATTTGGGGGGCAAGGGGTGGGGTGGGGGATAAGGGGTATGGTCATAACGACTCTGGCTTTGGTGGAGATTACGATATTGAACACTTTCATAACTAAGACAAAAAAGTTTTCCTATAGCTGCGACTTGAGGACAATGTGATTAGTTGGAATGAATATGTAGTGGGTTTGGGACAAGGGGGTAGGGGTAGGGTTGAATATGGCAACCCCCTCCCAACTTCAGCCTCAACACTTGAGACAGGATTTGGCTAAAAATTATGATATCAAATTCTTTCATCAGTAAGACAGAAGAACCAAGTTCTTATTGTGTAATTGTGGTTCTGATAAAGGAGATGAAAATTAAATTTTTGGGATTAATGCCACTGGAATACTGCTTGAATATTCTTTAAAATCCCTTCAGAAAAATTAAAAGACATAATTAAAGATAAAGTTCAGGATTTATGAACTTAGTGATACAGAAAACATTATGTGAAATAGAAGTTGTGTTTGTATTTATTTTTGGATGAAGAAGGAATAATCCAAACTAGATTCATTTGGATGCTTTCTTCATTCACACGATTTCAGTATTGTGTTTCCAACATTGATGGATAGCCATCTGTCTTTGTTACTGTTATGCCTGTTATTGCATCACAACTAATCGTGTCTCATCACATCTTCAGGTTCCGATGTCGTGGAGTGGTTGTTCAATCACGTGGAGGGGTTCCAAGACCGAAGAGAAGCAAGGAAATACGCCTGTAACCTTCTAAAAGCCGGCTTCATCAGGCATACGGTCAACAAAATCACCTTCTCCGAACAATGCTACTACGTCTTTGGCGATCTTTGTGGAAGTAGGTCATTCATTTACTCTTATTTGTTTCGTTATACTTTTTATGTCTCCACACCAAATGTTTTTGGGTTGTCCATCCAGCTTTCCATCCATCCATCCTTTGGTCTTTGTGTTACCAGCTTGCTACCATGATAGCTTAAAGACTGGGTTCAAGATTTGCATGCCAAAAAATGGCAAAATGAATGAAATCAGCTAAAATCGTTCACAATGTAAAGATTATTATAAATAAACACCTCTCATTGAAGCTTTGGGTGGAATATGTAGTTTTAATGAAAATCTGGACGGTTATACTTCAAAATTTGCAAAGTGATGGCCCGTGCTTTTATGACAATTCTGTTAGTGGTGTCTGTCGTGGCCTGTTGCGGCCAGCTAGCCAAAGGTGACGCAGATTCATGCATCTGACCATTATACTCAGCCTCTGACTGCAGCGCTCAGCTGGTGATGCAAATGCCTATCTGAGCAAATTTGAACTCGAAGGAAACAATATTCTGGTAGCATAATGTTATTACTTTTTTTTTCTCATAAAACAATAATTTCATGATATATGAATCTTAAACTTTCAACACACCATTGGTAAGTACATACCTACCATTTGGTAGTGATATAAAAGGGGGTGGTGGTCTTGCAAATCCTGAACCCAATCTTTAAGAAGTGCTGATAGGCTTTAACCCTAAAAAGGCTGGGGGGGGGGGCGGAATCCGCCCCCCTAGACGTTTCACGCAAAATGTCTGTGATGCGCAAAGCAGTTGCCATGGCGTTTCATTACTTTATTCTCTCAAATGTCACGCATCTTTTGAGACCAAATTTGCGACGTCCGGGTACGCGGTTCCCAAGTTACATAACATTTTGTACTTGCATGTCACCCCAAAAATTGCTCAAAAATGTGATTTGGTGTACATTTCCAATACAAATTGTGTTTTCACAGCCAAAATTCATAAATGTATATATTTTTACTTTTATATGTTGAAATTAATTATTTTGTGCGTTTATTGACCCGAAAAGTGTCCCCGACAAATTCATCAAAAAAAAATAGAAAAAAAGGTTGAAAAAACAAAGCAATATACATAAGAAATTGCAAAAAACCAATAAAATACATAGGAATCAATTTTTGATTCCGTTTTTTTTTCAACACAAGTAAACCTGTAGAAATGCTAAAGAGTGATGCAACACAAGCTATGAAAATTAGCAGTGTTGGAGATTTAATTATATGATTTACAGCTAATTATGATTTTATACATAAATAAGACACAAAGTAACTTGATATGAAATTAATCTAGGTAATTAACGTATACGCTTGTAGATTACGGGATGGTAACGTGCGTGCCGATTATTTGGCAAGCGATCTGACGGCCGAGAATCTGTTCGGGGGGGGGCCGGAATCCGCCCTCCCCCCCAGATATACAAGCCGCAAAATAAAGCCCAGCCTGATTAGGGTTAAAGAAAAGTTAGGTCAAGTATGATTAATGATTGAATGATGAACTGATAAGATTCCAGACTTAAAGGTCAAAAGTCACAGGTCATAGGTCCTATTATATGTGTGATTTCAACTCATTACCACAGTAAATTAAGAACCACTGATCGATTTTAAATGCAACTTTTAAATTTTGAATTAATTTAAGTGCAAGTTGTGTGGCAACAATGAACATAAAATCAAGTATTAAAAGCACATTTCATTATTTATGATTTGACCTAGTTGTAACTATATTGTTCACATGATTTTATATTCTCTTGAAAAATGAGTATTGTGCTGAATTTGTTTTCTGTTTTCGTTTCTTTTTAACTCAGACATGGCAGCTCTCTCCCTCGGTGATGAGGCCTCGGAAGCGGACCAGGACACGCTGGCCCCGTTGCCCCAGCAACCCCACTGGATGCCCCCGCCCATGCCTACAGCGCCCCCTATGCCTTATCAGATGCCGGGCGGGGTTGTGGGCTACACGAGCTTCGACACGGCCAGTTACACGAGTTTCGGGGCGACCAGTGTCGGTAGCGGGAGTGGAGGTAAGAACTTGGAACTGTGACTGATAATTCTTTGGCGATATTGTGACGTTTTGTGTGATTTAATTCAACTGTCTGTCAGATTTTACTGAAAATGTTTATAAAAGTTCATTTTATCTATCCTCCATATACAGCATGTCTCAAAAAAATTGTGCAAGTCAAAAGCAGTGTATTTGGCAATTAGAAAATATTGTTGTGATTGACATTTACATCAACGTCAAGGGCCAAGTCAAATAGTCAAGTTTTCAAATTTTGCTTGTTTTGTTCAGTTTGTGTATTTTAATCTGGGAAGAGGGTCTGATGCTATCTCTGACTGTAGTAAAGTGGCACAATTGTGATTTTACCTTGTTGTTATTAAAACATATGTCAAGATTAAAACAAGCAAATTTAACAGAACAAACAGCATTTTGAAAGCTAAGACTGTGCCCTTGACGTTGATGTAAGCATCATATCACAGTATTATTTTCTAAATGACATTGAGGGCGCTTTTCACTTGCACAATAATTTTTGACACACGCTGTATGTATAGACCGTCTCAAGATTTTTTATATGAGTTCCTGTGTGAACTAACTACATCAGTGTTCTTGCACAAAGTAAATGTGTTCAGGCATGACATTGAATAAAATGAATATCTAGCACTTTTTTGTGCACAAAACAAGTGGGACCGTTGCTTACTGTGAATGTCACAATGTTGCCAATTTTGTATTGATGTTTGGAATTTTGAAAAACTAATATCTTTGTTCTCGGTTGTCCAGTTTTTTTTCAACCTTTCAGCATTTTTGTTGTTGTGAATTTTGTAGTTGTATTATAAAATATCTGGTTATTACAATGGAGTTCCCCTTTAAAGGGGAATGGCAATATTGGAATCGGCCCTTAATTTATTTAGGACACAATGCTCCCGGAATCAAGGACACTGTTTAAAGTTTCTGCTGTAAAAATTTCACAGTTGTACATTTCCTCTTCGTTAGGCAGTTATTATCAGTAAATGTTATGATGATGAAACTTGTTGTGAGCTTTCTGTGTGATCAATTTGTATCAGGGCCAGACTTTAATTCATTGCTAGTAAATGAATGCTTGTTTCTCCTGAAGTACACAAATTCAAGACAAATCCTTCCAGCCTGAATGTATACTCTAGTCAGTGTATATATTGGTATATGTTTCAGCTCACTGATTCTCGAGGCATTTTGAGTTCCCCCAATCATGTTGTCATCATCATCAGCATCATCATCGTCAGCCATTTTCTGTCCACTGCTGGACGATGGCCTCGGCATGTTTGCGCCACAGTTCTCCATCTCTAGCTTTGTAGAACCAATTTGCTGTTCCATAGTAATTGTCCAGCTCATCCCTCCAATCATGTCACTGCCCTTTAACTCTCAAAATTCTTTGTTCTTACTGTACTCTACAGGAAGCAGCGGCTCGGGTCACAGCCAAGACAAAATCGGGAAAAGCCTTGGCAAGGCCGGGTCCGGGGGCCAAGGTAGCGGCAGCGAATCGGACCAGGCATCAACGGTTGGGGGTGAGGGCTCCGTGAGAGGCGGAGACGTACCGTCCACGATCAGCGCACCCGGCATCGGACCCCCCAGCATGGGCCACCCAGCCATGATGATGCCCCCATCGTATCCAGGCATGGTACCCCAGGGGATGCCACCCCAGGGGATGGTACCCCAGGGGATGGTGCCCCCGGGTATGGCACCCCAGGGGATCGGACCGCCCGGGATAGGACCACCGGGCATCGGGCCGCCGGGCATCGGACCCGCCGAGCATGGTGGGTCCGTCCATGCCGCGACAACTCAGTAGCGTACCCGAAGACCTTTCGGCCAGTCGACAGTCTTTCCGCATGGCTATGGGGAATCCCTGTGAGTTCTTTGTGGATGTGATGTAAAAATATATCATAAATATATATTTTTAAAATATTTGTCTGAACATTAAAATAAGATAAAAAAGTCAAACATCTCTTCTTCTTTTTTTCTTTGTGATGTAATATTTGTCTTATCATTGCAAATTGTAAAATCTGAACCAGCAAAACCTTATAAAAAGATGTCTTTAAAATTCTACTGTGAAAATTAGATGCCACTAAATTTTAGAGCTGTCAGTGCAATGTATTCTGTATAAGTAATTATTGATCAATCTCAAATAAAATATCGGAAACGGCTGCTCATCTGTGAAATAAAAACCAAAGCTATAAACACTCGGGGGCAAAATTTGTATGAAAGTAGATAAAGAAGTGGTATGTGTATTTTAGGGAAAGAAGAGTTAAAACATTTTTCAACATAAAAAGCTCAGTAGAAGAATGAGACGCTAAATGTTTCATTAGAATCTAGTATTTCTGTGTACATGTACAGCTTTCCTAAATATTTCAGTTGTGAGCAGGGTATATTCACACTAGTTGGTTTACAAAGTTGAAATAATTCTCACCAATTAAAGCAGCATAGACTAAGATTAATATGCAGTATAGTAATTTTTCTCACCAATATGCAGCAGTTATGTCACAGTATACATAGTATCAGGATAAATAACACTTATAATAGTGAAGCATATACACCAAATTTACATTTGCAAATTGTTACAAAACTGTGTAGACACAATGACAAACTCACGGGCAACTTTGTAAAATATGGATAACGTCATTTTCTATACATGGGACTGAAGCATTTTGAAGTGCTTAGCTACAGAATGTTTGATTATGTAGTGACAAACTCATAAAAAGGGATTTATGCACAATGTTGTTCATGCCCCAAACAAGAATTTTGTTTCAATAAGTAGAAAGGATGGGAATTACGTCATACATTGATGAGTCTTTCAGTTGAGTTAGGGAGCAATTTTTGTCTTACTACTCCTTTGGATGTTTAATTTTGAGGTTTATAGAGGAGAGGGTTTTGTGGCAGAAATTGTTTCTGAACATATTTTGGTTGTAATTTAAAGAGGTGATGTTCATTTTCACTACTTGTAATCAAAGTTGAATGATCTCAAGGATGTAATGTAATAAATTATTGAAAGCTTTGCACTGCAGTATTGCTATGCATTTAGATAATCATGTAGACATATAACTTTAAAGTGTGATGATAAAATGGTGATACACAGGTCAAATGAATTCCATGATCAAAGACCTGTTAAAATCAGTGATGTTTTCATACAAACGCAGAAATAGTTATGATGAGAGTGAGAGTGTTGTCATTTCTACAATTACTCTTAAAGAAATTGTCCAAGTAAAGATTAAAAATATATATATTTAATGATGTCCATTATGTTTTTCAATGTGATTTGAGTAAGGCTATAGATTTGATTACTCACTAAGACAAACCAAACCTGACATGATGGAAAAATTTATGAAGGTAAACTGCACTTGAATATTAAAGCACATCAGAGTGAACGTATAGTGCGTAGACGGTGATACACACACAAGTTGATTTAGCACTGCAAGTTTTACCTTGCACTTGCAAGACCTTCATGTAAACATAGTCAAAACATTCTACAACAAAACCAAAAATCAAGAAACAGCTGTAAAAATGATCACTACTGCTACTAATTCTGATAATCACATATGCAAAGTAATATTGACTCAATGTTACCAGTAGCCCATACTGACTGTAGCTGCAAATTTGTAACCCATGTGTAGTGCATGTGATATATGTGGCCATAACACCCAAATGTGTATATATTTTGTTCCCCCCCCCTCCCATTTTACCATCCCGCCCTTTTCCCCTGTTTACACCTGCACCCACTTTGTTCCTATTGTTATTTAACTGCATGTTTTTGTTGTTGAATTTTTGACACAGATGTATGAGTGTATCGCACAAGTCTTTGACTGCATGTATGGTAACATTGCACCACATTTTATTCATAAAAGCAGTTTTGTTGATTTATGTTTGATATATCCCTGCTTCTTTCAGATGGATTGAGTTTGTTTCCTCATCCAAAGTGTAGTTTTTTTTTCTCTTTGGGTCTTTTCTGATACTTTCAGTCTCATAAAACATCCTAAAAATCCATAGCGATGTGTTTTTGATGTACAAGTTTGATTTGGAACGAGTTGGTAGGGTCTACACATTTAAACTGGTTGTCGATTTAGTAGGCGTGTAAAATCACCACAAATAACGACATTGTCGAAATTGCTCTCATCCACTTTCAAAGATTATCATGAATTAAGTACAAAATAATAATTATTGAACCCATATGGATATCTGAGTTAATCATTAACAGTAAAATTCAGAGACAAGTGAAATATGTAAGTTAACTATTGACAAGTTTCTATAGAGAAGAAAGTTGAATATGTGAGTTAATTTTTGACAGTCAACAGATAGTCAAGTTGAAATATGTGAGTTAATTATAACAGTTTTAACTGAAGCAACTGAATATGTGAGTTAATCATGACCTGTAATAGAAAAAGGAAGTGATCTGTTTCAGCACAAACAAAAATAATAATGCTTCGATTCACTGCAAGTCGACTTCTTTTTTTGGTCAGAGCATAATGTCATATTCTGAAATGTAGAGCAAGTCTCTCACCTGTCCATTTGTATGTTGTATATTCCGCATGCTGTAATCCTCTGTTTCGCAAGAATTGTCATAGTTCTGTAGTCGTATCGGGGCATTCTTCATTTTCTTAACTTTACCTCGCTTCTCGATCTGCCTAGTTATCTACAAACCCCTAGACAAAATTCTCGAATATATTGCAGCTGTATCATTTCAATCTATATGAAAATTCTATCCGCAAATAATCTCTCACTCCTAATTCATAATCCATTCATTGCTTGAAAAAAAAGAAACAAATAAAGAAAATATGATCAATAATAATTTTCTCATTTACCCATTCTAGGATTAAAAAGCGAAGGAGAAGGGACCTCCTCCATTTGCCTGCCTGTGCCGATCAGATGTCCTAGCTTATGGGTCTGTAACACCCAAGTCAATAAACGCTTCATATTGTCTCCCGTATTCAAATTTACCCTTCTAATATCGCTACTTCTTATTGTAAGTCCCTTTTATTTCTTTCTCTCCGCAGCATGGCCCCTCGTCCTCAAATTCTGTCTATTACCTTTATTTATTTTTAGTTTATTTAAAGTAAGCCCATAATTTTCCTTGAAAAATCATCTATATTTCCACGTTTCTGTTGTCAGCATGACAAATTTATAGTCTCATGGACCATACGATTGCGGCTCTGTTGTGAAACTAAACTGAATTTTGTACTACATGCATTTTTACACTCCAAATCAGTACTTATTAAACTGAATTTTATATGACCAAAAGGTTTTTTTTTCACCTTCTTAAAAAAAATCATGTAATTGTATCATCTCAAATTCATAGCCTGAAGTACTGTGAGTTCAAAGATAACTTATTCATAAGTCACAGAAGATAAAATCATGCAGATGTGCGTTTTCCTTGCAATAGAACATCTCACATAAAACGGCTTTTGAATGTGCTTTTCGCTACGTCCCAGCAGTTAGCTTGTTTTAGCCCCGTCGCCTTCCGTTACGAGTTGCCATAGTTACCAATGTCTGCATGCCTAAATATGATTGTGCTGTGTTCTTTGTGCCAGTGGTATGTGAAAAATATATCGGTGAATATAATTTCTTTGTCATATAATTTTAGAAATAAAAAGAGATTGTTAAACATTCATCTAGTGTAAAGTAAATTACCGTGATACGAATCGTGTCCTTACATTGATGTTTGTTTCAAAGTTAAAGATGGGCTAAGCCTAGAATCATGTTTCATAAATTAATCAAATTGGTCAGTAGTAGTATTTATCCACATCTTCTGAAATGTATTCTGTACTAGAGTGTGAGAGGGACTTTTTGAAATGTATTCAGTTAACCCGTTGCCTCCGAGATTCTGAAAATCCCATAGAGTTAACACAGCCCACATCTGGTTCCCGTAGCCAACGGGTTAATAACTTGTATTCCATTTGAAAGTGATAGATGACATTGATACACAATGTTAGAATTTCAAGAAATTGTCAAAATCCTGCAGTATAATTTGACTTTCCTCCTCCATGATCATATCAAGGAGTCTTTTACTGTATATACTGATTATTTTGCTGTTTGATTTTTCCAAATTTTTTCGACTAAGCAAGCGGGAAAATTTTCACTTGTGATATACACTGTACAGTGGACTCTCATTGCAAAGAACACTGATATAGCAAAATCTCATTGTAACAAACAAATTTTTCCAGTCCAAAACAGTATATAAAGATATGGATAATAATTTTGGGACCTGAATTTTTACTTCGTTGTAAAGGGAATTTTGTTATAACCATGTTCGTTATAATGGGATTGCACTGTATAACAAACTAATTTTCCTGGTCCCAAACAATTTGTTATAATGAGAGTCTGCTGGACCTATACAAAATAAGTAAAAATGCAATAAAATTGTTAAAATAAACTCTTGCTAATTCTCTGTCTAAAACAAAATTGTAAAAGCGTACAGTAAACTGTGACCCTGCACAGCTGGACAATTTTCAGAAGGTTTCTTTGATTGGTTTCTCTGGAACTGTAAATGGAAAGTCAATAAGATTTTATTCAGAAATGACAACACTGATAAAATGAAAGAGTAGTTGAAGTTTTGTCATTCATTTGCTTATGCAGGCTTCATTTACCAAATTTGGCCCGATGTATTCAATTTTTGTTTTGTATTCACGATTTTGTAACAATTATGTTTACAACATCTAAACAAGATATTATAAATGAATTGATACCAATTGTGGTATTTTTAACTCTGAAAGTCTTTTCTGTGATGGTGTTCCTGTGAAAAGGAGTTGATTGTAATTTCATGACACGACTTTTGAAACTGTCAACAACATTAGTATGGCCTGCTTTTGGGAATTTATCACTTTTGTCAACATTTACAAATGTGGCAAGAACTGGAAATGTTTGGCATTTGGAAATTTAGCTTTCTATTTGTGATCAAGACTTAACTTTAAACTTTTTCTTTTAAATAACAAGGTCCAAATTCCTGTCGAGTAAGAGGGAGAAATTATGTGAGCAAAGAAAGAAATGTAACCAAAAATATTCAAAGCTTAGTACTGTCTTCTGCTTCATTCTGACAAAAAGCCAAGCATACATGAATATAAATGTGTGGGACAGAGCAACAGTGAGTTAACACATCAATTTTGCATTTTTAAAGCTATTTAATTCAATTTTGTTATCAGTCATATAACAGGCTAGATATTCTGTTCCATGTAGGTATGAATTTATCACATTCCTTTCTATTTCTAAAATGAAAATAAAAAAGTTGGAATAATGCCATTGTACCGAAGCCTGAAAAAATATAGAGATTTTCTGAAAGTCTTTTTGTGCTACTGTAGTGGACAGATGTGGTGTTAATTTTATGATCACCAAAGAAACAGTGGTTACATGACCAGCTTAGTCTTACAATATTTAAGAGCTCTGGTTTTTAAAGGATCTTCTAGACCTGTAATTCAGCGTAGGCATTGCTTGGTATAAACGGGACTGGATTTGAGTTTTAAATTCTTGCATGTGGTCATGAGCATACTTTCCATAATGGAAAAATCTCGAAAGAACGGAGGTCCAATAAACTAGAGATTTGTATGGTACCAGTGGATGGCATATCTGATAAACCAAAAATCACATATTTAGGCTTAAAGTGATAGGCTAACATTGTGGA